>SJYC01103197.1:0-16667 GCA_006408675.1 Madoqua kirkii
TTTTGTCTTTGTCTTACCAATATACAAATGATATTTTTTTTATTGCTCAAATATACTGCCTATTTCTGTGCACGTTCGTGTATTTGCAATTCATAACTAGTTTGGCAAGAAAGTGTGTTGACTCAGATGTTTGAAAGATGTTTTGGATCAACTGTGACTGACCCAAATACATTGATTTTCATGTTTCTATATAAGTCTCTCTGTATTACATATAATTGATAAGTACATTCATTATTAAATGAATGTGTCTATCAAAATACCTTTCTTGAAAAAAAATTGAGAAGAATTTAGAGGAAACACTTTATACAGTTCTTGTGATGACATGGTTTTGATGGATATTCTAGGCACTGATTTTGATTTAGTGTTTGGCAGTTAGACAAGTGTTCCTCCAACAAACACTCAAGTTCTTTGACTTGTCTTAGTATCTGTAGAATTATGGGAACTTGCCTTTTACCATTGTTGACAAATTTTATTATGAGCATCCTTTTAATCCTTGGAATGCTAAATTTTCATCTGAGGCATTTTTTTCAGTGTGAAAGTGAAAGTGTTAGTCAGTTGCTCAGTTGTGTCCAACTCCTAGCGACCCTCGGATTATAGCCTGGCAGGCTTCTCTGTCTATGGGATTCTCCAGGCAAGAATACTAGAGTGGGCAGCCACTCCCTTCTCCAGGGCATCTTCTTGACTCAGGGATCGAACCCAGGTCTCCTGTACTGCAGACAGATACTTTACCGCCTGTGCTCTGGCTATGATGGTAGTGATTTATTCGCTAAGTCGTCTGACTCTTGTGACCCCATGGACTGTAACCTGCCAGACTTGTCTGTACATGGGATTCTCCAGGCAAGAATACTGGAGTGGGTTGTCATTTCCTTCTCCAGGGGATCTTCCTAACACAGGAATCCGATCCGAGTCTCCTGCCTTGCAGGCAAATTTTTTACCAACTGAGCTGCAAGGGAAGCTATGCATTACAGGTAATTACAGGTAGTTACTTTACCGTTTGTACTCTGGCTATATTGCTTTGTAAAAACTCACTGTTTCATTTTATCCTTGTAAAAAATGCACTAAGTAAGTTACTTTACAAATGAGGTAACTATAGTTCAGAATTTGGGTCACATTGCTAAATGTTTTTCAAATTTTATAAATAGAGCAACTTGGCAAAAAATTTGAAAATTTTGTTTTTTTAAACACACTACTTTCCATCTATTCTTATTTGTTTTGACCCAGAAACAAGTTTATTATCCCATATTATTCTCAGATCATTTGGCTCTTCTGAAAACTACAGCTTCCTTACTGAGGCAAATATTCTTTACAAATGTTCTAGATTTCCTTTTTACTGTACTGTAGTTTCTGACCTTTTTCTGATTTTCTACCCCTCCTCAACTTTTATAGTTTAAAAAGTTTAGGTTTTTAAAAAATATTTTCATTTATTTATTTTTTCATGAGATATACTTGTTGTGTGGGAGAAGGCAATAGCATCCCACTCCAATACTCCTGCCTGGAAAATCCCATGGACAGAGGAGCCTGGTAGGCTGCAGTTCATGGGGTCGCTGAGGGTCTGACACGACTGAGTGACTTCACTTTCACTTTTCGCTTTCCTACATTGGAGAAGGAAATGGCACCCCACTCCAGTGTTCTTGCCTGGAGAATCCTAGGGATGCGGGAGCCTGGTGGGCTGCCGTCTATGGAGTCACACAGAGTCTGATACGACTGAAGCGACTTAGCAGCAGCAGCAGCAGCATAGTTGTACAATATTATATTAGCTTCAGCTATACATCATAGTGATTAAAAAATTTTATAGGCTATACTTCTTTTAAAGTTATTATAAAATATTAGCTCCTGATTTCCTTTTAACAGTAATTCCCCTTGATTCCTAGAACACATTTTTGATTCTCCTTTTCAGTACTAATTTTGTCTTTTTTTTTTTTTTAAAGACTGTGTCTATGTTTTCTGAAATGCATGCTTGGTGAGAATGCACTCTTGTCTTACCTTTATTTCTCACCAGTATCAAACATAGGACTTTTAAGAAGGTGGATGCTCAATAAATATTTATTCTCTTAGTTTAAATTAATCTTTTAGTTTGATTTCCATTAATATAATTCTATAAAGCCACTTGTTTCCATGAAACTTGATAAAAGTAATAAAAAAGATATTTTACTCCTTTGGTATAATTAACAATTTTCTCTTTAGATTATTTTTGGTTCTGGTTTCTGGTGTACCGTCTTTATGCATATCTTTGGTGGTGCATTTCTCTTTTGTTTTCTTTTAGAGATAAGATATTCTTCAGAATTTTGGAGAATAATTATATTGCAGAGGCACTCCTGCTGAGGGTCTGACACGACTGAGTGACTTCACTTTCACTTTTCGCTTTCCTACATTGGAGAAGGAAATGGCACCCCACTCCAGTGTTCTTGCCTGGAGAATCCTAGGGATGCGGGAGCCTGGTGGGCTGCCGTCTATGGAGTCACACAGAGTCTGATACGACTGAAGCGACTTAGCAGCAGCAGCAGCAGCATAGTTGTACAATATTATATTAGCTTCAGCTATACATCATAGTGATTAAAAAATTTTATAGGCTATACTTCTTTTAAAGTTATTATAAAATATTAGCTCCTGATTTCCTTTTAACAGTAATTCCCCTTGATTCCTAGAACACATTTTTGATTCTCCTTTTCAGTACTAATTTTGTCTTTTTTTTTTTTTTAAAGACTGTGTCTATGTTTTCTGAAATGCATGCTTGGTGAGAATGCACTCTTGTCTTACCTTTATTTCTCACCAGTATCAAACATAGGACTTTTAAGAAGGTGGATGCTCAATAAATATTTATTCTCTTAGTTTAAATTAATCTTTTAGTTTGATTTCCATTAATATAATTCTATAAAGCCACTTGTTTCCATGAAACTTGATAAAAGTAATAAAAAAGATATTTTACTCCTTTGGTATAATTAACAATTTTCTCTTTAGATTATTTTTGGTTCTGGTTTCTGGTGTACCGTCTTTATGCATATCTTTGGTGGTGCATTTCTCTTTTGTTTTCTTTTAGAGATAAGATATTCTTCAGAATTTTGGAGAATAATTATATTGCAGGGCACTCCCACAGGAGTAAGAATTCTGAGCCCCATGTCAGGCTCCCTTGCCCAAAGGTCTGACATTGGGAAGAGGAGCCTCTAAAGCATTTGGCTTTCAAATGACACTTAATTGCAGGAGTTCCTCAGGACTAGGGAAAGCATGACTTTACTCTTAAAAGGTACACACAAAATATTACATGCACTGGACCCAAGGGCAAAAGCAGTAACTTCATAGGAGCCTGGGTCAGACCTACCTGCTGATCTCGAAGGCTCTGCTGGGGAGCCCTGGGGTAGGGGGTACTGTGGCTCACCTGAGGTCATAAAAACTGCTGGTAGACATACTAGGGAGAATCCATCTGCGTGAATTCTCCCAGAGTTGGATATTTTGCTTGACTGATTAGGACTAAGACGTGGCCCCACCCAACAATCTGTAGGCTTCTGTATTGGGATTCCTCAGGACAAAAAACTAACCAGGCAGGAACCCAGCCCTCCGCCCATCAGCTGCCTAAAGAGTTCCAGATCCCACAGCCATGCCTGGACAAACCCCTAGCTGTGACCTTATCTACCAGAGGGCCAGGGCCCAGCTCTGCCCAACAAGGAGCAGACACCAAAGCAAGACACCTTCAGTCCTACTGGCCTGACACTGTCCTAGGACCAGATAGTCCCTGACCCTTGTATGATGAGAGGGAGGTATACTGCTAGGATTCATAGGACATCACCTACAGAGGGCCACTTCTCCAAGTTGAGAAATGTAACTCTCCCCAAAATACAAATAGAAATTTAGGCAAAATGAAGTGTTAGATGAATATATTTCAGATGAAGGAACAAGATAAAACCCCAGAAGAATGGTTTCATACTAAATCATCTTTTCTCTATTTCTATACCCAGTGATAGTATGGGACACAGCAATTGGCTGTAGTTAGCTAGCGGCAATTGAAGACCCTCCTGATCCAGTGTTTAAAAGATTCCCAGACTTTATTTTCCTATTCCATTACCTAAAGTAGGTGCTGAACATCCAGCACTGTAAAGACAGTTGTGGATGAGGAAAACCACAAAATTCAGGCTTAAATTGAAGAAAGTAAGGAAAACCATTAGACCTTTCAGATATGACATAAAACAAATCCCTTATGATTATACAGTGGAGGTGATGAATAGATTCAAGGGATTAGATTTAGTAGACAGAGTACCTGAAGACCTATGGACAGAGGTTCGTAACACTGTATAGGAAGTGGTGATCACAACCATCCCCAAGAAAAAGAAATTCAAGAAGGCAAAGTGGTTGTCTGAGGAGGTCTTCAAAGTAGCTGAGAAAAGAGAAGCAAAAGGGAAAGATATACCCCACTGAATGCAGAGCTTCAGAGAATAGCAAGGAGAGATTACAAAGCCTTCTTAAGTGAACAATGCAAGGAAATAGAGGTAAACAATAGAATAGGGAAGACTAGAGATCTCTTCAAGAAAATTGGAGATAACAAGGGGACATTTCATGCAAAATGGTTGCAATAAAGGATAGAAATGACAAAGACTTGATAGAAGCAGAAGAAATTTAAAAATAGTGGCAAGAATACACAAAAGAACTAAACATTAAGGTCTTAATGACTTGGATAATCATGATGATGTGGTCACTCACCTAGAGCTAGGCATCCTGGAGTATGAAGTGAAGTGGGCCCTAGGAAGCATTACTACGAACAAAGCTAATGGAGGTGATGGAATTCCAGCTGAGCTATTTAAAATCATAGCAGATGTTGCTGTTAAGGTGCTGTATTCAATATAACAGCAAATTTGGAAAACTCAGCAGTGGCTGTAGGACTGGAAAAGTAAATTTTCATTCCAATCCCAAAGAAGGCAGTACCAAAGAATGTTCAAACTCCCAGATAATTGTACTTATTTCACAGGCTAGCAAGGCAATGCTCAAAATCCTTCAGGCTAGTCTGCAGCAATATGTGAACCAAGAACTTCCAGATGTACAAGCTGGATTTAGAAAAGGCAGAGGAAGAGGACCCTGAGATTAAATTGCCAACATCGATTGGCTCCTAGCAAAACAAGAGAATTTCAAAAACACCCACTCTACTTCTGCTTTATTGAATACGCTAAAGCCTTTGTGTGGATCACAACAAACCATGAAAAACTCTTAATGAGATGGGAATACCAGACCACCTTACCTCCTGAAACCTGTGTAGGTCAAGAAGCAACAGTTAAAACTGGACATGTAGCAATGGACTGATTCAAAACTGGGAAAAGAATATGTCAATTGTATATTGTCACCGTGCTTATTTAACTTATATGCATAGTACAGCAAGCAAAATGCAGGACTGGATGACACAAACTGGAATCAAGATTGCGGGAAGAAGTATCAACAACCTCAGATATGCAGATGTCAAAACCCCTATGGCAGAAAGCAAAGAGGAACTAAAGAGCCTCTTGACGACTGTTAAAGTGGAGAGTGAAAAAGCTGGCGTAAAACTCAGCATTCACGAAACAAAAATCATAGCATCCAGTCCCATCATTTCATGGCAAATGGATGGTGAAAAAAGTGTAACAGTGACAGATTTTATTTTCTTGGGCTCCAAAATCACTGTGGACGGTGATTGCAGTTACGAGATTGAAAGACATGTGCTCCTTAGAAGAGACAAACCTAGACAGCATCATAAAAGCAGACACATCACTTTAGTGACAAAGGTCCATGTAGTCAATGCTATGGTTTTTCCAGTAGTCATGTATGGATGTGAGAGTTGGACCATAAGGGAGATTGAGTGTCAAAGAACTGATGCTTTTGAATTGTGATGCTGGAGAAGACCCTTGGACAGCAAGGAGATCAAACCAGTCAATCCTAAAGTATATCAACTCTGAACATTCATTGGAAGGACTGATGCTGAAACTCCAGTACATTGGCCAGCTGATGTGAAAGCCAACTCATTGGAAAAGGCTGATGCTGGGAAAGATTGAGTGCAAGAGGACAAGAGGGCAGCAGAGGATGAGATGGTTAGGTAACATCATTGACTCAATAGACATGAGTTTTAGCAAACTCTGGGAGATAGTGAAGAACAGAGATGCCTGGCATGCTGCCGTCCATGGGGTTGCAAGGAGTGGACATGACTTAGTGACTGAACAACAAGAAGGAAGTCTAGGACCACATTTCTCTGAATCTTTAGAGACACAGTTTTGTTGTTTTTTCTTTCTGCTTTAACTGCAAAGAGGACCAGAATTGAAGTGCGGGGGAGGCCTAGCTTTGGTAGTACCGGTGCCATATGCTTGCTCTACAAGAGAGCCCCAGATCTAGTATGCCTGGCCTTAACTGTAGCTTGCCAATTAGATCACCAAGCAGCTGTTTTCTTTGTATTTCTCAGACAAAAAACATGTGGGATAACCAAATTAACGCCTTGTACATAAAGAATAGCTCATGTCTTATGATTATTTAGTATTCATGTATACTGTGAATGGATCCAGATCACATTATATCTAGGGCCTCTTGAATATTTAGTGCCTCATGAATTTAGGTTTCTCTTGGTCCTTTTTACATTCCTATCTCTGTTTAGGGACACATGCTTTACTTACTAATTCCATTTGTGTATTCAAGTTGTCTTATGAATTCTAGCTGTGGCTTACAAGCTATTCATTAATTACTTTTCTTTAAAGGCACACCTTTAAAGTTTGCCTGTGTCTTACAAACTATACACTTTATTCATCTTTATATATTTTTTAAAAGCAAGTACTTATTAGAGTACCTTTGCACTTGGCTGTTCCCTTTTGTCTGTTAATGCCCTTCCTCCAGATATCTACATGACTTCTCTTTCTTCAAGCCTTTGCTCAATTGTTATATCAAATATTATTTCACTAATCGTGAGACCCTCTCTCACGACTATATATAAAAGAGTAACCTGCTCGCTTCCTCAGCCCTGATCCCCTATTCCCTTTTCTGCTTTAGGTTTTTCCTTTTCACTTATCACCATTGGGTATTATATTTGCTGACTTCCTCCTAATTAGAATTTAAGCTACTTGAGGTTAGATACTTTAATCTGTTTTATTCAATGTTCTTTTTCAAGTGGTTGGCACATAGTAGTTATTTAATAAGTATTTGTTTAGTATTTAATAAGTATTTGTTTAGTATTTTTTTGGAACATTCACTTAAAAATAGTGGGATTCTTTTTCTTCTTTAAAAAATCATATAAGCATAAGGAAAAGTTGTAGTTATAAAGGCCCTGAAGCTACTAACCTGGCTGTCAAGCAACATTTTACAATGTGAGAGAGTTAAAAATGTAATAAATGTTAACTTTTAAATAATATATAATTTTCTTAAATTTATCTGATAGCATAAAGATGATTAACTTTATCATTTTTGAACCTATGTTTACTGATAAATCAACTAAAGAGTAATTTTTGCAATAGTTACCATGTATTTCAACAAGTACTTATGAAATTTATGCTTTTTCCAAAACAAGTACAAATAGTAGATTTGGAGATTAAAGATTTTATATTCTATATGGGAAAATTTTATCATTAAAGAAATAGCAAAGGACAGTATATGACAAGATAGAGTTTAGAATAAGATGAATTAGAGAGCCAATAAATGCATGATGTAGGAGTTCAGAGAAGGAAAAATTCAGTATGGCCTAGAATGCTAGGGTGGTCACCGTCTGGACTTTGGAGGATGGATTAGGTTTGTAGAAAGACATGCTGAAGTTGTACATAGCATAATAAAGAGTTTGGATTGAAAGTTTTACCATGAGGAGTAATATAATCAGACAGTGTTTTAAAAAAACAGTAATGTCTGTTGTATGAGAATGTCTCTGAGGAGAGATGATGGCTCCAGCAAGAAAACAATTAAAGAAAATAGAGAAGGCTATCGTAGCAATTTAAGAGAGATAACAGTGTTTTGTACTCAAATAATGTGGGATATTTTTGTTAATATTGTCTGTGAAATATATAACTCTCTCTTTTTTACCAGGTTTATCATAACCTTCATATAGGTTTCTGTTATTGCCACATATTGCACAGTGTTGTAATAATTCACTTTTATGCTTCTAACCTCTACTAGTTTATAGTCATCCTGTGCCCCATGCAACTAACTCAGTGTTCAAAAAATGTAGGACAAATAAATGAGCTTAATGAACTCCTAAGCTGTTTGGTTAACATGGCATGTATCTAAGCTGGTTTCTTTCTGAACTTTCTCTCTCAGGTTTTTTGAAGATTTCAGTCTTAAACTGAAGGATCATCACTGGCTAACATAAATATGTTAAAATATTTCAGATGACAGGCACAAAATAAAAACATTAGCATCTTAATAGTGTCTAAAAAGGCATATTCCCCCCATTTCAATTCCCTTATGCAAGTCTCTTCTTCTTTCTCTTATTGTTCATTTATGCATGTTTCCATTTCCTTCATCTTGGTTGTCATAATGAGATGAAAACATTCGTATAGAAAGAGTGCTAAAATCTGCAAAACATAAGATTTGTTTTTTTAAATATAATAGAAGAGAAAAAGACTTTTTAATATTTTGTCTTAGAATTCTTATTCTACTAAAAATGTTTCTTTGATGGCACTGATATATGGAGAACCCTTAGGCATAGTAGTTTGGTAAATGCTTAGCATTTCAGAGCAAAGATTAGAGTTGCTGTCTACAAGGAATCTGAGAAGAAGGATAAGAGAACAATGTAAAAAATGTATATTACAAATACAAAATATATACATATTTCTTTGGGCTCTTAAGTACCTTTTAATAATTTCAATTTAGTCTCACTGTAATCTGAGTAATAACCAAATTAGATACTACTTATTTTTATTTGACAGATGAGGAATTGTGATATTGTCTTCTATTAGAGGTCTATTTTTCCTTATTTCTTTATACTTCTATGCATGATCTCTTGTAAAAACTTATCCATGAGCTATCATTTGATTTTAAAGATGGCCAGTTCTTGGCTTACAAGAATCAATGACCCTTCCTCCTTAAGATGGGTTCTTTAAACATAGATTGTAAATTTCCCAGAGTCCTCTAAAGTGCATATTTTGAATAGTGTGTAAAGTATTGTTGGCACCATGGATAAATAAGAATCTGTTAGTTACTTTGCGTTTACAGCTAAAATTACAGTTAGAAGAATCCTTTTTAGTTGTTAACTTGACTTGTGGCTAAACAAAAGCACCTTGGGATGCAATTTAAAAATCTGTCTAATAGTATTATGTTAGATTTGTGTGGGTGCTTGCAGGCTGCAGTTGAGGCAGAACTTTGTATGTCATACTCCAAAACTGAGGAATTTCTTCACCTCACCTAACATTGTGTTAAGTCTATAAGCTCAGTCTACGCTATTTATATCATTGCGGGCAGTGTTTGCCATTAGATTATTTTTCCCACCACTCAAGTTGCTATGGCCATGAATAAAGGGCTGGGCTGCCCATGGGCCAGTGGATCCCAAATGTTAATTTGCCCTTTTTTTTTGAGAACTGGGGAAGATGTACACTTCAGGGTGGTCTACTTGACAGATTTGCAGGAACCTAAATTTCATTTATTCAGCAAATATTTGAGTGACTATAATACAGATGGCCCCCAACTTACAGTGACTTGAATGATTTTTCTACTTTATGATGGGGTGAAATCAATATGCAATCAGCAGAAACTACACTTTATTTTGATCTTTTCCTGGGCTAACAACATGCAGTAGGGTACACTCTTCTGATGTGAGGCAGTGGCATTGCTGCATAGCTCCCAGTCAACCATTTAATCAGAGGAGGGAGCAGTTGTTATACTTAGCACAATTCTGTTTTTTACTTTCAGTATAGTATTCAATAATTCACATGAGTTTTTCAATAGTTTTCTATAAAACAGGCTTTGTGTTAGATGCTTTTGCCCAGCTGTAGGCTAATATAAGGGCTTCCTAAGGTGGCACAGTGGTAAAGAATCTGCCTGCCAGTACAGAAGATGCAAGAGACATGGGTTTGATTCCTGGGTCAGAAAGATCCCCTGGAGTACGAAATGGTACCCTACTCCAGTATCCTTTCCTGGGAAATCACATGGTCAGAGGAGCCTGGTGGTCTTTAGTCACTGGGGTCCCAAAGGAGTCAGACATGACTTAACAACCAAACAACACCGTAATATGTTAGAGATTATTAAGTGCTATGAAAAAGAGTTGGTTAAAGTGGATTAGCAGTGGTGTTGTTGTTTATTTAATTGCTGAATTGTGTCTGGCTCTTTGTGACTCCACAGACAGTAGCTCACTCCGCTACCCATGAGATTTTTCCAGGCAAGAATACTGGAGTGGGTTGCCATTTCCTTCTGCAGGGGATCTTCTCGACCTAGGGATGGAACCCACATTTCCTGCATTGACAGTGAATTCTTTACCACCAAGCCACCAGGGAAGCCTGTTCTCTCTCTATAGCTTTGCCTTTTATAGAAACATTTAAAAAAGGAATCATAACATATTTAGTCTTTTGAGGCTGAGGTGTTTCATTTGTAATATGGTTTTGAGTTTCATCCATTTTGTTGCATGTGTTAATAGTTCCTTCCTTTTTATTACAGACTAATAAGGTGTTTGCTGGCTATACTGTACTTTATCTCTTTACAGTTTGGTTGGATATTAGGATTGTTCTTAAGTTTTAGGCTATTTTGAATTATCCTGCTGTGTATGTTTGCACACGTCTTTGTATGGACATATCTTTTTGGTTTTGATGGGTAGGTATGTAGGAGTAGAATTACTGGATCTATGATTAGTGTTTGTTTAATTTTTAAAGGTATTTTCAGTTTTCCAGAGTAGTTTTCATATTTAATATTTCTATGAGCAATATATGAGGATTCCAGTTTTTCCAAATCCTTGTCAACACTTGGTATCTTATCTTATTGTTTTAATCACAGCTCATCCTGTTGGATGTGTAATGGTATCTGTTTGTGGCTTTAATTTATACTTCCCTAATAACCAAGGAGATGAAGCATCTTTTCATGTGCTTATTGATCATTTGTAGTTCTTTGGAGAAATATCTATTCAGATCCTTGGTCCGTTTTTATTTTAGGTTATTTATTTTTGATTCGTAAGAGTTCTTTTTATGTTCTGGATATTAGACCCTTATCTGACACGTGATTTACAATATTTTCTCCCTTTCTCAAGGATGTATTTTCACCTTCTTGGTAATCTTCTCTGATGCAAAACGTTGTAAATTTTGATCAAGTCCACTTTATCTACTCTTTCTTTCACTACTTATGCCTTTGGTGTTGTATCTAGGACTATATTGTCAAATCTGAGGCTGTGTGGATTTACCTCGATGTGTTTATTATTCATTGATATATATTCCTAAAGGATGCTGCTGCTGCTGCTGCTAAGTCGCTTCAGTCGTGTCCGACTCTGTGTGAACCCATAGACAGCAGCCCACCAGGTGCTGCCGTCCCTGGGATTCTCCAGGCAAGAATACTGGAGTGGGTTGCCATTTCCTTCTCCAGTGCATGAAAGTGAAAAGCGAAAGTGAAGTCGCTCAGTTGTATCCGACTCTTAGCGACCCCATGGACTGCAGCCTACCAGGCCCCTCCGTCCATGAGATTTTCCAGGCTAGAGTACTGGAGTGAGATGCCATTGCCTTCTCCATCCTAAAGGATAAACTTTTAGAAAAGAAAAAAGCCAGATGACTAGTCTATATAAAAGTAGTTCCTACTTTTCAGTTATCTGATATCTCCAGTCTAGGACTGTCTTTCCTTGTCATTGCACCCCTCTATATGCTGAGTTTGAATTGAAATTTTTTTGCAGAACTCCTCTCAAGTTTATTTCTTGCAGTTAACCAACTCTTAGGTTGGTTTCAGTAGTTAAAATACATTGGAATTAGATACTTTTCAGACAGCATGTTCTCAACTTTTCAGCTGCTAGACTTTTTGTCTCTTTAGAAAAATCAGCTAACTTTCTATATAGATTTTTCTATATAGATTTATCTAATGAGGAGAGGCCTTATCCTGTGGTTCCTCTGCTCAGACTTTCCTGCCTCTGTATTTGCTGATATATATTTAGAAATTATGTGTACAGACTGAAATCACTTAATATTCTTTTTCACCAATATTGTTATCAGTAGAGGATTTCTGTGGTGACTCAGATGGTAAAGAAGCCACCTGTAGTACGGAGAGCTGGGTTTGATCCTTGGGTTGGGAAAATCTCTTGGAGGAGAGCATGGCAACCCACTCCAGTATTCTTACCTGGAGGATCCCGTGGACAGAGGTGCCTGGCAGGCTACAGTCCATGGAATTGCAACGAATCAGCACAACTGAGTGACTAAGCACAACACTATCAGTAGACGGTTACTTGATGTGGAGTCATATCATATGATATCATTTGCCATCCTTTCCTTTCATGGTAAGTAGAATAATATCCAACCCCCTTCCCCAATCAAATGATTAAATCTTAATCCCCAGAATTTGTGAATGTTGCATAGCATGGCAAAGAGGAATTAAGGCAGTAGATGGAATATTCAGGTTACTAATCAGCTAATCTTAAAATGGGCAGGTTAAACTGTATTATTTGAATGGGCCTAGTGGGTCCTTAAATGGGGAAAAGAGAGACAGAAGTCAGGTGGTATGATAAAAAGAAATTAGCCTCTGCTGCTGGCTTTGAGCATGGAGGAAGATGACAGTGAGTCAATGGATGTGAGTGGCCCTAGAATTTAAAAAGGCCAGGGTAACAGATTTTCCCCTAGAGCCACCAAAATGCCCTGTCCAGTGATACTGATTTTCAATCTTTGAATGATAAAACTATAAGATTATAATTTTTTATGTGCATGAACACGATCTCTTTATTTTTTATTGGAATATAGTTAATTTACAATATTTGTTAGTTTAAGAGGTACAGCACAGTGATTCTGTTTTCTTTCACAGATTATATTCCATACAGGTTATTATAAGTTATTGGGTATATTTCACTGTGTTATGCAGTAAATCTTCTTGCTTATCTATTTTATGTATAGTAGTTTGTATCTGTTAATCCCGTATTTCCAATTTGTCCTTTTCCCTCTCCCTTCCCTCTTTGGTAACCATAAATTTTTTTTCTATGTTTGTGAATCTATTTCTATTATATATATATATATGTATATAAAAAACTTCATTTTTATTACTTTTTAGATTCCCCATGAAACTGATACCATATAATATTTGTCTTTATCTAACTTGTTTTACTAAGTATTATATTTTCTAGGTCCATCCATATTGCTGCAAATGGCAAAATTTAATTCCCTTTTATGGCTGAGTAATATTCCAGAGCATGTGTGTGAGTGTGTATCACATCTTCTTAAGCATGTAGATTGCTTCCATGTCTTGGTTTTGGAAATTCTGCTGCAGTAGCATTGACATGCATTTATCTTTGATCACATGATAGTTCTTTTATTTAATTTTAAATTATGAACATATGATAACACATTTACAGCAGACTTGGAAAATACAGAGCAAACATATAGTTCCACTATATATTACAATTAGTTTTTGAGTAGATGAGCTAAGATTTTTAGTCAGAGTTTCAATATCAAACTCTAAAAAATTAATAGAATGAATATACAGAGAAGTAGAAAGATTAAGGAGACCTGAAAATCATTGTGAACTAATTCAACATAATTAAGATTTGTACAGTTTTCACACAACAGTAGGATACAAATTCTATTCAAGTTCCCAAAGACTGTAAACTAAGAGACACTGGGACATATTCAGGGACGTAAAAACAAGATGCAAAAATTTCATGGTCTAAAGGTACTGAAATCATGCAGTCTGTTCTGTTATCACTGTGGAATTGTGTTAGAAATCAGTATCAAAAGATATTTGAAAATAACCCACATATTTTCAAGTGCAATGTTACATTTACCAATAGAGATCTTCAACTTAGCCATAAAAAGCCTCAATAAAGTTAAACTGAAAAAAAAGAGGGTGATTTCACAGAAGAAAGAATTTAAATAAGCAATGAGTATCAAACTGAGAAATTAATATGTTAAAGATACTTTAAACAAAAGCTGGGGATTTGGAAATTAAATGTCCACTATTAAATGATGGGTGTATCTAAGAAGCCATAACAAAGAAAATTAGAAAATAATTGTAATAGAATAAAAATGAAAAGAATTTACCAGAATTTGTTGCATGCAGCTGAAATTGCTCAGTGCAACTGAACAATGTGAAGTTATATGAAAACAAATAATGGACATAGCATAAAACTTTGTGAAATTTGAATAGTTAATAAATAATACTGTTGTTGCTCAGCTGTGTCTGGCTCTGTGTGATCCCATGGACTGAAGCATGCCAGGCTTCCCTGTCCTTCACAATCTCCCAGAATATACTCAAGCTCAGGTCCATTCAGTGAATGATGCCATCCGACTGTCTCATCCTCTGTTGTCCCTTTCTCCTCCTGCCCTCAATCTTTCTCAGTATCAGTCTTTTCCAGAGAGTTGGCTCTTCAAATCAGGTGGCCAAATATTGGATCTTCAGCATCAGTCCTTCCAATGAATATGCAGCATTGATTGCCTTTAGCATTTACTGGTTTTCTCTCCTTGCAGTCCAAGGAACTCTCAAGAGTCTCCTCTAACACCACAGTTTGAAAACATCACTTCTTTGGTGCTCAGCCTTCTTTACGGTCCAATTCATGCATCTGTACATGACTGCTGTATAAGCTGTAGCACTGACTATACAGACTATGCTGTCTAGGTTGGTTAAAGCTTTTCTTCCAAAGAGCAAGTGTCTTTTAATTTCATGGCTGCAGTCATAATCTGCAGTGAGTTTGGAGCCCAAGAAAATAAAGTTTGTCACTGTTTCCGTTGTTTCCCCATCTGTTTGCCATGAAGTGTTGGGACGAGATGCCATGATCTTGTTTTTTGAATGCTGAGTTTTAGGCCAGACTTCCCACTCTCTTCTTTCACTTTCATCAAGAGGCTCTTTAGTTTCTCTTCAATATCTTTCGTTAGGATGTTGTCAACTGCATATCTGAGATTATTGAGATTTCTCCCCACAGTGTAGATTCCAGCTTGAGCTTCGTGCAGCCTGGCATTTCCCATGATGTACTCTGCATATAAGTTAAATAAGCAGGGTGACAGTTACAGCCTTGATGTACTCCTTTCCCAATTTTGAACCAAGTCTCATTCTAACTGTTGCTTCTTGACCTGCATACAGGTTCCTCAGGGGCCACTTAAGGTGGTCTGGTATTCCTATCTCTTTAAAAATTTTCCAATTTCTTGTGGTCCACAAAGTCAGAGCCCTTAGCATAGTCAGTGAAACAGATGTTTTTCTGGAATTATTGTGCTTTTTCAATGATCCAGCAGGTGTTGGCAGTTTGATCTCTGGTTCCTCTGCCATTTCTAAATCCAGTTTGTGAAGTTCTCGGTTCATGTACTGTTGCAGCCTAGCTTGAAGGGTTTTGAGTATTACCTTGCCAGCATGTGAAATGAGCGCAATTGTATGGTACTTTGAGCATTCTTTGACATTGCCTTTCTTTGGGATTAGAATGAAAACTGACCTTTTCCAGCCCCATGGCCACTGCTGAGTTTTCCAAATTTGCTGGCATATTGAGTGTAGCACTTGCACAGCATCATCTTTTAGGATTTGAAATAGCTCAGCTTGAATTCTATCACCTCCACTAACTTTGTTCGTAGTAGTGCTTCCTAAAACCCATTTGATTTCACACCCCAGAATGTCTGATTTTAGATGAGTAATCATAGCATTGTTGTTATCCATGTCATTAAGACCTTTTTTGTACAGTTCTTCTGTGTATTCTTACCACCTCTTCTTAATCTCCTTTGCTTCTGTTAGATTCATACCATTCTGTCCTTTATTGTGCCCATCTTTGCATAAAATGTTCCCTTGATATTTCTAATTTTCTTGAAGAGATCTCTAGTTTTTCTCATTTTGTTATTTTCCTCTATTTCTTTGCATTGTTCACTTAAGATGATTTCACACCCCAGAATGTCTGATTTTAGATGAGTAATCATAGCATTGTTGTTATCCATGTCATTAAGACCTTTTTTGTACAGTTCTTCTGTGTATTCTTACCACCTCTTCTTAATCTCCTTTGCTTCTGTTAGATTCATACCATTCTGTCCTTTATTGTGCCCATCTTTGCATAAAATGTTCCCTTGATATTTCTAATTTTCTTGAAGAGATCTCTAGTTTTTCTCATTTTGTTATTTTCCTCTATTTCTTTGCATTGTTCACTTAAGAAGACTTTCTTATTTCTCCTTGTTATTCTTTGGAACTCTGCATTCGGTTGAGTATGTCTTTCATTTTCTCCTTTGCCTTTTTCTTCTCTTCTTTTCTCAGCTGTTTGTAAGCCTCCTCTGGCAATCGTTTTGGTTACTGCATTTCTATTCTTAGGGATAGTTTTGGTCACTTGTTAATTAATTTTCTGTTTTGTTTTCTCTTTTTACAATTTAGTATTTCTTTATGTTCTCAGAATTGGATTAGAAATTTCAACCCTCATTTAATTTTTTTTCTTTAAATCATGAAAGTAATAAATTTTCTAGTTTCTTTAGCAGTAACACTAAATATGAAAATACATGGAAGTAAGTCAACTTTTTTAGTGCATATAAATTAGAAATGTAGCATTCTATTCATACTAACTCAAACAGATGGAATCAAAATGTCATAAAGTTTTTTAGCTAGGCAAAAATTTATAAATTTTCTTACTA
>SJYC01103199.1:0-12303 GCA_006408675.1 Madoqua kirkii
CTCTATAGTGTGAATGCTAGGTGTTTAATATTGTCCCAAAGGTCTCTTCATTTTTCTTTTCATTCTATTTTCTAAATCCTGTTTTGTGGCAGTGATTTCCACCGTTCTGTCCTCCAGATCACTTTTCCGTTCTTTTGAATCAGTTAATCTTCTATTGTTTCCTTTTAGTGTATTATTCATTTCTGTTTGTTTGTTCTTTAGTTCTTCTAGATCTTTGGTAAACGTTTCTTGCATCTTCTCCATTCTTTTCTGAGATACTTAATCAACTTCACTATCATTATTCCGAATTCTTATTCTGAAAGATTATCTCCACTTTATTTAGTTGTTTTTCTGGGGTTTTATATTGTGACTTCATCTGGGACATAATTCTCTGCTCTGTCATCCTGATTAACTTTCTGTAATGTAGCTTTTTTCCTAGCCACTCTGGAATTACCATTCTTCTTACTTCTGTCTGCCCTCTGGAAGATGAGGCTAAAAGGCTTGTATAAGCCTCCTAAGGGGATGGGACTGCTGGTGGGAAAATCTCAGTCTTGTTCTGGTAGGCAGAGCTGTGCTCAGTAAAATTTTAACCCAATTTTCCACCGAAGGGTTAGGTTATGCTCCTTTCTACTAGTTGTTTGGCCTGAATTGACCCAGCCCTGGGGGCTATGGGCTCTATGGTAGCATTAATGATGACCTCCAAGAGGATTTATGCCAAGGGGCCCATTCTAGGACTGATGCTGCCAATGTCTCAATCCCCGTGGTAGCCATTGGCAACCCACACCTCCACAGGAGAACCTCCAACACTAGTAGGTAGGTCTGATTCCTTCTCCTGTAGGGTCACTGCTCCTTTCCCCTGGGTCTTGGCACACTCAAGATTTTGTTTGTGCCCTCCAGTAGTGTCGTCTCTGTTTCACTCAGTCCTGTGTAAGTTCTGTAATCAAATCTCACTGGACTTCAAAGTCAGATTCCTTGAGGATTCCCAGTCTGCTTGTCACATCTCCAGGCTGGGAAGCCTGATGTGAGGTTCAGAACCTTCACAACTATGGGAGAACTTCTTTGGGATTATTGTTCTCCAGATAGTGTGTTGCTCACCCTGTGGGTATGTGATTCGCTTTTACCATGTTTGTGCCTTTCCTTCCGTCTTGTTGCAGCTTCTTTGAACTTTGGGCATCTTTTTTTGGTGGGTTCCAGCATCCTGCTGTTAACAATTGTTCAACATCTAGTTGCAGTTTATTGCTCTTGCAGGAGGGTATGAGCAATAGTTCTATTTTTACTTTTTTTCAGGAAATTTCCAAGTATATGAGAGTTGTCCTTTTCATCATAGGGGACTGGAATGCAAAAAGTAGGAAGTCAAGAGATGCCTAGAGTAGCAGGTAAATTTGGTCTTGGAGTGCAAAATGAAGCAGGCAAAGGCTAATAGAGTTTTTGTTAAGAGAATGCACTGGTCATAGCAAACAACCTCTTTCAACAATACAAGAGATGATTCTACACATAGATATCACCAGATGGTCAATGCCAAAATCAGACTGATTATATTCTTTGCAGCCAGAGATGGAGAAGAAGCTCTATATAGTCAGCAAAAACAAGACCGGGAGCTGACTGTGGCTCAGATCATGAACTCCTTATTGCCAAATTCAGAGAAAGTAAGGAAACCCAAAGTAAGCATTCAGGTGTGACCTAAATCAAATTCTTTGTGATTATACAGTGGAAGTGACAAATAGATTCAAGGGATTAGATCTGATAGACAGAATACCTGAAGAACTATGGACAGAGAGGTTCATAACATTGTACAGGAGGCCATCATCAAAACCATCCCCAAGAAAAAAGAAATGCAAAATGGGAAAATGGTTGTCTGAGGAGGCCTTACAAATAGCTAAGAAAAGAAGAGAAGCAAAAGGCAAAGGAGAAAAGGAAAGATATACCCATCTGAATGCAGAGTTCCAAAGAATTCCAAGGAGAGATAAGAAAGCCTTCATAAGTTAACAATGCAAAGAAAGAGAGGAAAACAGTAGACTGAGAAAGACTAGAAATCTCTTCAAGAGATACCAAGGGAATATTTCACGCGAAGATGGGCTCAATAGAGGACAGAAGTGGTATGGACCTAACAGAAGCAAAGGATATTAAAAAGAGGTGCTGCTACTGCTACTGCTGCTGCTAAGTCGCTTCAGTCGTGTCTGATTCTGTGCGACCCCGTAGACGGCAGCCCACCAGGCTCCCCTGTCCTGGGGATTCTCCAGGCAAGAATGCTGGAGTGGGTTGCCACTTCCTTCTCCAATACATGAAAGTGAAGTCGCTCAGTCGTGTCCGACTCTTAGCGACCCCACTGACTGTAGCCTACAGGCTTCTCCGTTCATGGGATTTTCCAGGCAAGAAAATGGAGTGAGTTGCCATTTCCTTCTCCAGGATACACAGAAGGACTGTAAAATAATGATCTTAGTGACCCAGATAACCACAATGGTGTTATCACTCACCTAGAGACAGACATCTTGGAGTGTGAAGTCAAGTGGGCCTTAGGAAGTATCACCACAAACAAGCTTAGTGGAGGTGATGGAATTCCAGCTGACCTACTTCAAATCCTAAAAGATGATGCTGTGAAAGTATTGCAGTCATACCAGCAAATATGGAAAACTCAGCAGTGGCCACAGGACTGGAAAAGGTCAGTTTCATCCCAATCTCAAAGAAAGGCAATGCCAAACAATGTTCAAACTACCACACAATTGCATTCTTCTCACACTCTAGCAAAGTAATTTCTCAAAATTCTCCAAGTTATGCTTCAACAGTACATGAACCAAGAACTTCCACATGTTCAAGCTGGATTTAGAAAAGGCAGGGGAACCAGAGATCAAATTGCCAACATCCATTGGATCATAGAAAAAGCAAGAGACTTCCAGAAAACCATCTATTTCTGCTTCATTGACTACACTAATGCCTCTCACTGTGTGGGTCACAACAAACTTTGGAAAATTCTTAGACCTGTGAATACAAGGCCACCTTATCTGTTCCTGAGAAATTGGTATGTAGGTCAAGAAGTAACAGTTAGAACCTGACATGGAACAATGCAATGGTTCAAAACTGGGAAAAGGATATGTTAAGACTGTATATTGTCACCCTGTCATTATTTAGCTTATATGCAGTGTGAAATGCCATGCTGGATGAAGCACAGGCTGGAATCATGACTGCTGAGAGAAACATCAATAATCTCAGATATGCTGATGACAACACCGTTATGGCATAAAGTGAAGACGAACTATAGAGACTCTAGATGAAGGGGAAAGAGGAGAGGGAAAAAGTTGTCTTAAAACTCAACATTCAAAACATGAAGATCATGGCATCCAGTCCAATCCCTTCATGGAAATTAGATGGGAAACAATAGGAACAGTGAGGGATTTTAAGGGCTCCAAAATCACTGTACATGGTGAGTGTATCCATGAAATTAAATGACGTTTGCTCCTTGGAAGAGAAGCTATGACAAACCTCAGCAGCATATTAAAAAGCAGAGACATTATTTTGCTAACAAAGGTCTGTATATTCAAAGCTATGGTTTTTCAGTCATGTATGGATATGAGAGTTGTACCATAAAGAAGCCTGAGCACCAAATGGATGCTTTTTAGTGTTGCAGAAGACTCTTGAGAGTTCCTTGGATTGCAAGGAGATCAAATCAGTCAATCCCAAAGAAAATCAATCCTGAATATTCATTGGAAGGACTGATGCTGAAGCTGAAGCTCCAGTGTTTTAGCCACCTCATGTGAAGCACAGACTGATTAGCAAAGGCCCTGATGCTGGGGAAGATTGAAGGCAGGAGGAGAATGGATTGACAGAGGATGAAATGGTTGGATGTTATTACCGACTCAATGGACATGAGTTTGAGTAAGCTCCGAGAGACAGTGAGGGACTGGGAAGCCTGGCATGCTGCAGTCCATGGGGTCGTGGAGTCAGACATGGCTGACTGACTGAACAATAGCAAAGGAAATTCCACACTTTTTCCATAGTGGTTACATAATTTTACCTTCCCACCAACATCCTCTCCAGCACTTATTATTTGTAACTTTTTGATGATATACCATTCTGACTGTCGTAAAGTACTTTGTGGTTTTGATTTACATTTATCCAGTAATAATGATATTGAGCATCTATTCATATTCTTATTAGCCATCTGTATGACTTCTTTTATAATATATCTAGTCAAAAGTTCTCCCCATTTTTTATTTGTTTGTTTTCGGTATTAGTTCTATAGGCTCTTTGAATATTTTTTTATATTAACCACTTGTTTGTTCCATCATTTGCAAATATTTTATCCCATTACATAGGCTGACTGTTTGTTCATTATTTCCTTTGTTGTGTAAAAGTTTTTAAGGTTGATTAGGTCCCATTTGTTTATTTTGCTTTTATTTCTTTTGCCTTTTGAGACTGATTTAAGAAAAATATTGCTACTCTTTATGTCAAAGATTGCTTTACATATGTTCTTTTCTAGAATTAGGTCTTTAAACCATTTTGCATTTATTGTTGTATTTCATTATTTTATACATAGCTCTCTAAATTTCTCAGCATCACTTATGGAGGAGACTTTTTTCCCATTGCATATTCTTACTTCTTTTTTTATAGATTATTTGATCATAGGTATGTGGACTCTATTCTGTTGGTCTATGTGTCTGTTTTTGTGCCAGTACCACACTGTTTTGATTACTATAGTTTTATAGTATAAACTTGAGTTCTGGTAGTATTATAATCCAGCTTTGTTCTGTTTTCTCAGCGTTGCTTTGACAATTCTGGGTCTTTAGTTATTCCATACCAACTTTAGGATTATTTTTTTCTAGTTGTGTGGAAAATGCTATGGATATTTTATTGGAATTGCATTACATCTATAGATTGCCTTGAATAATATGGCCATTTTAACCATATTCCAGGCAAGGAGCATGGGGTATGCTTTCGGTTTTTGTTATCTGTCAGAGTCTAGCTCTAGCTGCCAGGGAATCACCCTGAAGGGATGAGTGGTGTCAGTGAAGAATGATGTAGCCTCTGACTCGAGGTCCAGGACTACATGTTTATTTTAAGCACCAGGTGTTTTATACTTTGACAAAAGCATTAGGTCAGAGATTTGACATTTTCAGTTCCCCCTCACCCAGATTTATTGTCTCATTGTTGCCCTTTAAACAAAGTTCTTGTTTCAGGGATTCTCTCAGAATCATGTTTACTTGTGATTACATTGTAACTCATGTTTATGTCTGGGCTGCATACCACATTTCTCAGTTTATTTTTTTATCTTTTTAAATCCTTCTTGCCCCTAGTATCTTAAGCTCTCTATCTCTTAAAAAGGCTTTTAAATATTTTTCATTATTTTTAAACCCTAAAGTCAGCAAGCTTTCTTTGCCATAAACAATTCCCTCACAAACAGGTCTCAGATAACAGTCCTTCCCATGGCATCAAGCTGTGGCCTATGTGCTCATCCTGGAACATTCTTTGTAAAGATCCGTGAACAAATGTCAATGGTTACTTTATAGATTATTTTCTGGGCACAACAGCAGAAGGCTTTGTGTTTTTTCATGTCTCTCTCAAGAACAATAAGCACCTTAACATTCTTCCCAGCCAACTCAACCGAAGAAAGGAAAGAACAAGTCAGAATCACAGGACCTAACTCCTTCATCCCTGGACCATGCCTGTGGGATGAGGAGAAGGGATTGGGGCCGTGCCTTCACTTTGTCAATAATGCCTAACACAGCTCTGGACAGTTATCATCTTCAATTTCTTTTATCAATATAACTTACAGGATATAGTTCTTTCACCTCCTTTTGTAAATTTATTCCTAGTTATTTTAATTATTTCTATTTTGCTGAAATTTTAAACTTATTTTTTACTTTCTGATATTTAATTGTTAATGTATAGAAACACTACAGATGTCTGTATATTAATCTTGCTATTTTGCTGAAGTCTTTTATTCATTCTAATAGTTTTTGTGTATAGACTTTAAGATTTTCTAGATAAAGTGTCCTGTCATCTACAAGTAGTCACAGATTTACTTCTCTTCCAGTTTGGATATATTTTATCTTTCTTGTCTGAGTCCTGTGGTCATTCTAGTACTGTGTCAAATAGAAGTGGTTTGAGTGGCTATCCTTGTCTTGTTCCTGAATTTAGTGTGAAGGCTTTCAGCTTTTCACCACTGAGAGTAATGTTTGCTGTGTGTTTCTTGTCAATGGTGTTTGTCATATTGAGATATGTTCCCCCTGTCCCTGTTTTGAGGAGACTTTTTAAAATGAATGAGTATTGAATTTTGTCAAGTGCAGTTTCTACATATATTGAGAAAATCATGTGGTATTTTTTTCTTTCCTTTTGTTAATGTGTTGTCTTACATGGGTTGATTCACATATTTACAACCATCTTTGTGACCCTGGAATAAATTCAGCATGATCATAGTGTGTAATGCTTTTTATGTATTATTGGATAACTTTTGGTAATATTTTGTTGAGGGTTTTTGCATTGATAATCATCAATGTTATTGGTTGTAATTTTCTCTTTTGTATTGTCTTGGTCTGTTGTTTACATCAGAATCATGCAGGCTTCATCAAATTAAGAGTGTGTTCCCTTGGGTGTGTTCCCTTATTTCATTCTCTGTGATAGTTTGAAAAAGACAACTTTATCCTTGTAAATGTGTTGAGGCTTGTATTATGACCTAGGATGTAGTCTCTACTAGAGAATGTTCTGTGTGAGCTTGAAAACAATATGTATTTTCCTTTTGAGGGGATGTAGTGTCCTATAGGTACCAAGTAAGTCCAGCTGGTCTTTTGTGTCATTTCACCTTCTGCTGCCTTATGGTTTTCTGTCTGGGTGATACATCCATTGACGTCACTGCGATGGTAAAGTTTCCTTCTGCTGCTGCTGTTGCTGCTAAGTCACTTCAGTTGTGTCCGACTCTTTGCGACCCCATAGATGGCAGCCCACCAGGCTCCCCCATCTCTGGGATTCTCCAGGCAAGAACACGGGAGTGGGTTGCCATTTCCTTCTCCAGTGCATGAAAGTGAAAAGTGAAAGTGAAGTCACTCAGTCGTGTCCGACTCTTAGCGACCCCATGGACTGCAGCCTACCAGACTCCTCCATCCATGGGATTTTCCAGGCAAGAGTACTGGAGTGGGGTGCCATTTCAGTGTCTCTTTATGTTAGTATTTGTTTTACATATTTGGGTGCTCCTGTATTGGATATATATAAGTTAATGAATGCAATACCTACTTTTTGTATTGATTCCTTTATTATTATTATATACTGCCCTTCATTGTCTTTCTTTAAGGCCTGTGTTTTAAAGTATATTTTATCTGATATAGGTATTGCTACCTGCACTTTCTTGTCAATGTCTATTTGCATGAAATATCTTTTTTCATCCCCTCACTTCCGGTGTTGTGTGTGTCTTTCACCCTGAGATGAGTCTCTTATAGGCAACATATTACAAGATCTTTTATTTTTCCATCCAATTTGTCACCTATGTCTTTTGATCAGAGCATTTAGTCCATTGACAATAAAGTAATTATTGATAGGTATGTATTTATTGCCATCTTTTCCCTTGTTTTCCAGTTGATTTTTCCAGTTCTCCTTCTTCCTTTCTTCTTTTTGTTTTTCCTTTTGCAGTTTGATTTTCTTCTGCAGTATATTTGAGTTCCTTTCTTTTGGTTTTTGTGAATCTGTTGTAGGTTTTTTTTATGGTTACCATGGGGGTTCATGTATACTGGCCCATAACTATATCTACTTGCTTCAAACTGATAAATCATTCAAGGTCAAACAAATTCTAAAAGAGCTTCATTTCACCGCTCCCCCACATTTTGTAATTTTGATGTCTTGGTGTTTTTTTTTTTTTTTACTGTCTAATAGTTATAGTTGCTTTTATATTTTTTTGTTTTCTGATTTACATACTGACTTATATGATCTTTAATCCTTGCTATATCTTTGCCTTTCTTAATGAGATTTCCCATTTCCTATAAATTCTTGCTTCTTTTCCATTTAGAGAAAACCCTTCAACATTTCTTTTAAGGTAGGTTTACTATTGCTGAATTCTTTTTGTTATTGCTTGTCTGAAAAATCCGTTATCTCTCTTATTCTAAATGATAATTCTCCTGGGTGGAATATCCTAGATTGCATTTTTTCTTTTTTAGGATTTTGAATATATCATGCCACTGCCATGTGGCCTGCAGATTTTCTCCAGAGAAATCTGCTGTTAGCTTTATAGTGGTTCTTTTGTAAATTTTTTTTTTTTTTCTTGCTGCCTTTAGAATCTTCTCTTTAACTTTTGCCAGTGTAATTATGATAATTTTTGGTGTGGGTTTGTTTGGTTTTATCTTGTTTAGGACCTTCTGTGCTTTGTATACCTAAATCTTTGGTTTTAAGAAGTTTTCAGCTAAAATTTCTTCAAATTAATTTTTGTCTCCTCTCCCTCCTTCTTGAACCCTTATTATGTATTTATTGGGATTTTTATATTATCCCATAGATTTTTTTATACTTGTTTCATTTTTCTTCATTTATCTGTCTGTGGCTCTGAAAAATTGCAAGCTAATAATTTATTTATATCTGATTGTTTGCAAATTGGTTTGCCAATAACAGTTATGGAGATTGCTTGGAAAGAACCACAGGTTGTTCCTTTAAAGTGGAGTGAAATCGCTCAGTCGAGTCCAACTCTTTGCAACCCCATGGACTGTAGCATACAAAGCTCCTCCATGCATGGGCTTTTCCAGGCAAGGGTACTGGAGCAGGTTGCCATTTCCTTCTCCAGAGGATCTTCCCAACTCAGGGACTGAACCTGGGTCTCCCACATTGCAAGCAGATGCTTTACCATATGAGCTACCAGGGAAGCCTTATTCCTTTAAAGACCTTGTTAAAGAAAATGAAGTTGAATTAGCTGAAGCTCAACAGATTCTGTGACAAAGACTATGACATTTGATATGATGATGACTTTTATATTGCATGCTTTGCTGAATTTACAGAATTAGTTTAGTAAAAGTGCTATTTGGCTACCTCTGAGCTTTGATTAGCATCTGAATAGTGAAATGAAAATGATGAAACCACACATTCAGTATGAGAGGAAAAAGAGGACTAAAGGATTTCCTGCAGTTTGGTTTAGCACTGCAGATTCTCAACTTTTGGAATACACCTGGACTCATCTGAACACTGAACAGTGTTAGTCACTCAGTTCTGTCTGACTGTTTGCAACCCTGTGAACTGTAGCTTGCCAGGCTTGTCTATCCATGGAATTCTCCATGCAAGAACACTGGAGAGGGTAGCCACTCCTTCTTCAGGGGATCTTCCCAACCCAGGGATCAAACCTGGGTTCCATTACAGGTGGGTTCCTTAGTATCTGAGCCACCAGAGCAGCTGACTGACTATTATACTGAGTCCAAGCTGTGATGTCTGTACTGCTGTGCTGAACTCAGTATTATATACAGGTTAAAAACTTAGCCTATTTTCTTATATTCCCTTGTTTTCCAGTGATAAAGTTACGTGATATATTGTGAGGATTAAATAAGATTATGTGAAATAACTTGAAAATCCATTATAGTTCTAGGTATATTGTAAATGTTCAACCTGTATTAATTCGTTTTCTCCTTACTCCACTCTATGCACAGTGGTAGTTAAACCGCTATTCCTTCCCTCTTGTTCCTTTGGGGAAAATGTAAAAAAGATGCCTCAGTTAGTTTAATGCTGTTTATTTTACTCTGATTTCCTAGACAGCAGAGCTGAGGCAAAGCCTTGTAGCATGCTGATGCTTTGCCAGGAGTACAGTCTGAGGGTAACAAAACTGAGGGGAAAATTAAGCAAAGCTTTGAAAATGGTATAGTAAATATAAAGTATATATACTGAATTGAAAACATAGGCATGTGTTTAAAGATGTCTCTGGATAAGCTGTGTGGAAACATTCACTTTACAGTAATCTTTTGGAGGGAGAAAGTGGAATAATTTATCTACTTCTTCTTTCTCTCTCTTAACATTTATTGATCGGTATTTGCCTCCTACCCTCCTGGGTTCTTCCTCTCAGCCCTTTGGGCAACTGTTGGGAAGCCAGATCCTACAACCTATGGAGCAGTTCATCTTTTGAGTCTATAAGCAGTGGTAGGGGCCAGGGCCTCTGAGTTTTGTAAGACCATGTTTGGTTCCATGCTGCTGCAGTTCCAGGGTAGCACCAGGAGCCCAGCCCTCTTTCTAGGTAAGGCTGGGATAGGTAAAAGTATTAGGAAATGATGCTAGTACAGCTGAAACTTCTGCATAAAATCAAAAACAGAGTTTAGTACATAGCAGGTTCTTTATTGCTGTTTATTTCTGAAACATTTTCTTTTGAAATGATAATCCTTGCATATATAACATCTAGTATAGTTCCTTTAGACTTCCCTGGTGATGTAGAGGTTAAAGCATCTGCCTGCGATGTGGGAGACCTGGGTTGGATCCCTGGGTTGGGAAGATCCCCTGGAGAAGGAAATGGCAACCCACTCCAGTATTCTTGCCTGGAGAATCCCATTGATTGAAGAGCTTGGTGGGCTACAGTCCACGGGTCGCAAAAAGTCGGACACAACTGAGCGACTTCACTTTCACTTTCGTTTTCATAGTTCCTTTATAGTATATATTTTCTCATGATCTGAATTTTATTTTATGCTGTTTACCAATGAAAGCCAGCCCAACAGATAGGGTGCATTATTCCTTGAGTGTGAGTACACTGTGCTGCAATTGGTTTCAGCTAATGAGAACACCAGCTGCCTCCTTGAGTTGAGGAAACTGCCAAGTGTCATGCACTTTACTTTGGCTGAACACTGCCATTTATTTCACTAGCTGGCAAATACAAATGATTGATAAAAGGTGTACAAGTGCTGAGCTTTCCACAAAGAAACAATGGAATAACTGTTGGAATGGAAATGTAAGTATTCAATGAGATTCTTCAAAGAAATGCTGAGCAAAACTAGGGTAATCTTTATTTACAACAAAATGTACATCACTGCAAACTGAGAGGACCAGCCAACAGTTGTATGAACAGAAACTGGGAGAAATGATGATAGAGGCATGCTGTGGGTGCAGGCACAAAATATTATATGTAAAGTGACTGGCATATATAGTGAACATGATAAATATTATCTCCATCAATATTGTTAATTATCTCACTAAATGCTTACAAATTGTTTTCCCCTTCTTTAAGACAATCAGTCAGCTATTTGTTGAATAACTTTTATGAAAATGTAGGAGAAATTAACTGAATACCATACTGTATAAAGGTTGTACCATGGGTGGATTACACAGCTGGGAGAGAGCTCATTTTTTGCTATTTTGAATTGTTTCCAGTCTTCCCTTCCTTATCCATCTAAAAACCTGTACGGTGGAAAGCATAGTTCTAAATGGGAGAAGAGAGACACAACAAGATAAGTGAGAGATATTACACATTTTAATATCCCCTAAAGCATAATTTGCCCTGGAGAAGAAAATGGCAACCCACTCCAACCCACTCCCACTGCCTGGGAAATCCCATGAACCATGGAGCCTGGCTGCTATAGTCCATGGAGTTTCAGAGAATCAGACACAACTTAGCAACTAAACAGCAGCCCCAAAACATATTTTGAAAAGTATAATTTGAGTGGAAATTAGTGTGGGATAAAGACAGATATATCACATGAACGTAAGGTGTGTGGTGAGGGTAGGTAGAATAAGGGAAGAAGAAAGTGTTAAGTCTTCAAATCCTAGAGTGCATGACATCCCACAAGATCTAGCGACAGAGGGATAGGCTGCATGGTGGAAACCACTTATAAGTCTTTACAACATGTAATCATCAATTGAAATGGTATTAAATTATTTAAGCTTCTGTGAATTTCTAATTTAAAGGCTTTTCATCTTTGTAAAACTAGATAGCTCAGAAAAAGTGCCTTGTACTTCAAGAATGTAATAGTAAAGATGTGCCAGGAGCCATTTGCTCATAGAAGGAGGTTGGTCAGTCTCCCAGTGCCCTCAGAATCTCGGCATGCCCTAAAGGCTAATGGAAGATACATAATTACGGTAAATGTGTCTGCCCTAAAGTTCTTTCATAGTTTAAATGCTTATTGGCTTATTATTTGTCTTATTAGGGTTCTGTTCAGGGGCTATGGCAAGCAGATCCAGTGAAAATAGATCTGTGTGAGAGCATATATTTTAGTTGCCAATTAGGGCAGCCAACTAGTGCACCAGGAAGCATAGTATCTGTCAATTTATATCACATGTTGCTCTTTTGAAAGCTGTGTTATAGATGATACAGTATTTTTTTTATTGTTATATAACACTCAAATGCACGAATCAAATTTCTATATTTAAAAGATATAAGAAAAGCATAATTTGTGCTGT
>SJYC01103201.1:0-13791 GCA_006408675.1 Madoqua kirkii
GTGTGTGTGTGTGTGTGTGTGTGTGTGTGTGTGCGTGCGTGCGTGCATGCGTGCGCATGCTCAATTGCTCAGTCATGTCTGACTCTTTGAGACCCCGTGGACTTGAAACTGCCAGGTATCTCTGTCCATGGGATTTCTCAGGCAAGAATATTGGAGTGGGTTGCCATGCCCTCTTCCAGAGGATCTTCCCAACCCAGGGATGGAACTCACATCTCCAGCATTGGCAGGTGAATTCTTTATCATTGAGCCAACTGGGAAGCCGTGTGTATAGTACATCCCCTCAAAACCTTACTGCATTTTCTGCCTATTTATACCGATTAATTTCAAGTGCAAGTAAACGTAGCCAAACGTTAATCAATTCAATTTTGTTTCCTAGATAAATAACTAGATTTTAATTGTTGGCCTTTGTGTTCGGCAAATCCCTCAGTTTCTAAATCAAGGTTAGTTATCTTGAGGCTTACATGAGAGGAAAGTTCTCTTAATATCTTCCTGATTCCTGGGCTGAATCTCATTGACTGTTGAACTCTTGGAATCTCAGGTTCATATCAGCTTAAGCAATACTTTCTGAACCTCTTGTTTTAACTCATATGACAGGAATATAGAAGAATTAGGTAGCAATACACTCACTAGATTCTCAGTCAGTTTAGGTTTCAAACTACAGGTGGGATGAGCAGTACTGAATTCTCTTCCATATCTGCTCAAGACTTCCTTATTTAGGCTGCATTTATATCTTTTAAAACCTGTTGTTGGAAATATCAAAAAGGTATCCATACATTTACCATTCATACTTTTTCCATTCACTTTTTCTCAAGCTGGAGGCTTAGTTATTACTTTTAAAGTACTAACTTTCAAGATGACAGTTCTACTAAACATTTTGCTGTGGCATAGCGAGAGGCAGCAAACTTGTCATCTTGCTTTCTGTTCATCATTACCTACCATTCAATCTCCAAGTCAGTACCACATATTGTAGGTTCGGATAGCATGTGTTTGCACGTTCAGTTGTGTCTGAACTTTTGTGATCCTATGGACTGTAGCCTACCAGGCTCCTCTGTCCAGGAATTCTCCAGGCAAGAACACTAGAGTGTGTTGTCATTTCTGCCTTCTGGGGATCTCCTAGACCCAGGACTCAAACCCACGCCTCCTGCATTGGCAGGCAATTATTTACCATTTAGCCACCTGGATAGCCCAGGTTCTGACAGGGCAGCTATCAGATTCTATGTTAGGAAATGGGTTCAGCTGCTCTAACAATGACCCTGAATTACAAAGGTTTAATCAAAATAGCGCCTTCCACCTTACAGCCTGGGCATACACAGCCCAGAGCTATATTCCATTGTACTGGAGATCCAGGATACTTATTTTGTTGCTCCACCATCCTTTGAGTGTTGCTCTTGTCCACGTGAGTCAAGATGATACAACACCATCACTTCTGCATTTCAGGCACTGGAAAAAGGGGGAGAAAAAAAAGAGAGAGATAGCGAAGGCTATCTCTTCTATTCAACTGTTCACATTAACCCAAACTTAACCATATGGCTACATCTAGCTGCAAGGAGCAGAAAAGGCAATGGCACCCCACTCCAGTACTCTTGCCTGGAAAATCCCATGGATGGAGGAGCCTGGTGGGCTACGGTCTATGGGGTCGCTGAGAGTCAGACACGACTGAGCGGCTTCACTTTTACTTTTCACTTTGATGCACTGGAGAAGGAAATGGCAACCCACTCCAGTGTTCTTGCCTTGAGAATCCCAGGGACAGGGGAGCCTGGTGGGCTGCCGTCTATGGGGTCGCACAGAGTCGGACACGACTGAAGTGACTTAGCATAGCATAGCATAGCATAGCTGCAAGGAGGCTTGAAATATGCAGGGTATTCAAATAATTTTATTAACAGCAAAATGTTTTTAAAGTGAAATGAAAGAATAGACTTTGGCCTATTGTTAAAAATTTACACCACAAAACATAGGATATGCATTTAGATCTTCAAGAACAGAAACAAAAACAAGACCAACCAACCAGTGAACAAAAAGCCTTTAGTACAATGCCCAACATGGAACAACAGACTGGTTCCAAATCAGGAAAGGAAAGTGTCAATGCTGTATGTTGTCACCATGCTTCAGTTCAGTTCAGTCACTCAGTTGTGTCCAACTCTTTCCCACCCATGGACCGAAGCACTCCAGGCCTCCCTGTCCATCACCAGCTCCCGGAGTTTACCCAAACTCATGTCCATTGAGTCGGTGATGCCATCCAACCATTTCATCCTCCGTCATCCCCTTCTCCTCCTGCCCTCAATCTTTCCCAGCATCAGGGTCTTTTCAAATGAGTCAGCTCTTCGCATCAGGTGGGCAAAGTATTGGAGTTTCAGCTTCAACATCAGTCCTTCCAATGAACACCCAGGACTGATCTCCTTTAGATGGACTGGTTGGATCTCCTTGCAGTCTAAGGGACTCTCAAGAGTCTTCTCCAAAACCACAGTTCAAAAGCATCAGTTCTTCCGTGCTCAGCTTTCTTTATAGTCCAACTCTCATATCCATGCATGACTACTGGAAAAACCAAAGCCTTGACTAGACAGATCTTTGTTGGCAAAGTAATGTCTCTGCTTTCTAAGCAGTCACCCTGCTTATTTAACTTATATGCAGAATACGTCAGGTGAAGTGCCATGCTGAATGAAGCACAAGCTGGAATCAAGATTGCTGGGAGAAATATCAATAACCTCAGATATGCAGATGACACCACTCTTATGGCAGAAAGCAAAGAACTAAAGAGCATCTTGATGAAAGTGAAAGAGGAGAGTGAAAAAGCTGGCTTAAAACACAGCATTCAGAAAACTAAGATCATGGCATCTGGTCCCATCACTTCATGGCAAATAGATGGGGAAACAATGGAAACAGTGAGGGAGTTTATTTTCTTGGGCTCCAAAATTACTGCAGATGGTGACTGCCGCCATGAAATTAAAAGACACTTGCTCCTTGGAAGAAAAGCTATGACCAAACTAAACAGCATATTAAAAAACAGAGACATTACTTTACCAACTAATGTCCATCCAGTCAAAGCTATGGTTTCTCCAGTAGTCATATATGGATGTAAGAGTTGGACTATAAAGAAAGCTGAGCACCGAAGAATTGATATTTTCAGACTATGGTGTTGGAGAAGACTCTTGAGAGTCCATGGACTGCAAGAAGATCCAATCAGTCAATCCTCAAGGAAATCAGTCCTGAATATTCATTGGAAGGACTGATGCTACAGGTAAAACTCCAATACTTTGGCTTCCTGATGGAAAGAACCAATTCATTGGAAAAGACCCTGATGCTGGGAAAGACTGAAGGCAGGAAGAGATGGGGATGACAGAGGATGAGATAGTAGGATGGCATCACCGACTCGATGGATGAGTTTGAGCAACTCTGGGAGTTGGTGATGGACACAGAAGCCTGATGTACTGCAGTCCATGGGGTCGCAAAGAGTCAGACATGACTGAGAGACTGAACTGAACTGAACAATGCCCAGGACTCCAGTGTGGAATGACTGCATGATATATACATTTAAATGTCTTTTTAACAATTTAGTCTGTAGCTTGCCCTGTAAAGACTGTGGTAAATATGCTCATGTGTATTACATTTGAGATTATGTGCTGAAAATTTTATTTCTTAGGATTTGTTAATTTCCCTTCATTAATATTTAATGAGGTTTGAAGTAGAGACTAGAAGCAAAATAGCATTGAGTGTCAAGCATTTCCACCAACGTTCCCCTAATTGCAGAGAGAGAAAATGTGTAATACCCTCTCAAATTGGAAATTTCTTGGTGGGAGGCCTCAAGTTTTATCTGAAAAATTAGGTTATACTCCATTTCATATACTCATTCTATAAATACGTTTGTTTTTTAACAAGAGTACATCACTTTTTTATAACATTGCCACTCCAGGAAGACATATATCTTTTTTTCTGTGTCTCTTACCTTAATGCATACTTCTTGGGGTATGAAATTGTTGAGAACTTGGATAGTTGGATTTATAAAACTCACACTGTATCTTTATTTGTTTTCATTAGCACCAAGTGATGAAATGAAAAGATAACTAATATGGCTATGGCTAGGAGTCATTTTCAGTTCTGTCTCCTTCCTTATCCCATTTCTCCTTCCCTGTATTCCCAGTGGATACCTCCTTAGCCCATTGCTTTCACATAGTTGATTCCTCATTCTTAAAGTGTCTAATCAAATATCATATTTTCTGAGAAAGAATTTTCTTGACTGTGACAGAGAAACTCTAAGGTGACATTCAGTGATCCTTGCATGGATCATTGGATCAACAGCAAAGGGATGGTGTTCATGCCGTTCTGAAATCTCTGCTTCAGTGTGTGCAGTATCTGTGACTTGCTTCTAATCAGTAGAATTTGTCAAGAGTGATGAGAAGTCACTCTCATAATTGCATTATGTTATATAAGACAGCTTCAGACTGGAGCAGGAACTTTTTCTTGGTAGTTTTGAAGCAATCAGATGTCATGTTCTCAGAGGGCCATACAGCTAGAACCTGACAGTGGATTGTGGGAGTTGAGAGCTCCTCATGTGGCAGCAGGGAAAAAAGAACCATAGTTCTACAACTGCAAGCAAATGAATTTTTTCACCAACTTGAATGCACTTGGAAGAGAATCCTGAAGCTCTAAGAATGCTGCCCAGCTGATGGCTTGATTTGAGCCTGATGAGACTTTGACCAGAGGTCTCAGCCTGAGTTTCTTATCTATAGAAAATGTGAGATAATATATCTGGATTCTCTTAGGCCCTAAGCTAATAGAAATTTGATACATAGCAATAGAAAATGAATTTAGATATTAGGAATCCAGTATTGTTTGAGAGGAAAAAACCCACATTCCACATCTTGCCTCCCTTCCTCCTGGTTGTGTCTGTCCATGTTTTGGGGTAGTCTTGTCCAGGAAGAGTGGAGTGGGGAATCCAATCCAAAATCAGGTTTATAAACTTCAACTTCTGTCAACTTCTGTTGAGCTTTCTTGTCTGAACACACCCTGTGAACCACTGATTATACTGCTATAGTGTGAGGAAGCTTAACTGCAATGACTAGAAACCAAAGTTACTAGGAATGGCACTTTAGTAAGTTCTGTCTAGTATATCTCTACATGTAATATAAGATCGCTATAAAATAATAGATCTAATACTCATTATTAGGCTTTATTTTAAATGGAAAACACTATTAGCAAAAAAGCAGGTTTCTGTTTTTGTATGTGAAGTATATAGTTAGCTAGTTGGCATACAATAGTATACTAGTTTCAGGTGTACAGTATACTGATTCAACATTTGAATGCATTATAAAATGATCACTATGATAAGCCTAGTTTGTTTGTCCTCAGAAAAAGTTATTATAGATTACTTGTCCTCAAAGTTATTATAGTATTATTGACTATATTTTTTATGCTGTATACTCTTGTGATTTATTTATTTTATAATTGGAAGTTTGTTCCTCTTCTATCTCTTTTGCCCAGTCTCACTCTCCCTTCTGTCTGACAACTGCCAGTTTATTCCCTGTATCTATGAATATCTTTTCATTTTGTTTTCTTTCTTTAGATACCACATGTATGTGAGATCATATGGAATTTATCCTTTTCTGTCCAATTTATTTCACTTTGCATAATGCCCTCTAGATCCATCCATGTTGTTGCAGATGGCAAGATTTTATTCTTTTTCATAGCTAAATAATTTTTTTTTCTTTTAGGTGATTTCTAGTCACATACCATTGTGTCTAGAAAAGATACTTGATATGATTTCATTGAAACTTGTTTTGTGGCCTAACTTGAGATCTATCCTGGATAATGCTCAATATGCTCTTGAAAAGAATGTATTCTGATGTTTTAGGACGAAAATGTTTTTTGTATATCTATTAATTCCCAGGCTGATCTAATGTGAAACTTAAGGCCAATGTTTTCCCTGTTGATTTTATGTCTGGGTGATCTGTCCATTGATGTAAGTGGGGTGCTAAAGTCCCCTACTTTTATTGTGTTACTGTGAATTTCCACTTTATACTTGTTAACATTTGTTGTATGTAGTTAGGTGTTCCTATGTTGAGTGCATACGTATTTGTCATTGTTATATTTTTTAGTTGCATTGATACCTTTATTTTATAATATATTTGTCTCTTAAAGTCTGATATCAGTATTGGTACCTTCATTTTCTTATGATTTCCATTTGTATGGGATACCTTTTTCTATCCCCTCACTTTCAGTTTCTGTGTGCCTTTATATCTGGAGTCTTTTGTAGGCAGCATATAATGTCTTTCTTAAAAAAATCAAGTTACCCATTCTGATGTTACTGTGAATTTCCACTTTATACTTGTTAACATTTGTTGTATGTAGTTAGGTGTTCCTATGTTGAGTGCATACGTATTTGTCATTGTTATATTTTTTAGTTGCATTGATACCTTTATTTTATAATATATTTGTCTCTTAAAGTCTGATATCAGTATTGGTACCTTCATTTTCTTATGATTTCCATTTGTATGGGATACCTTTTTCTATCCCCTCACTTTCAGTTTCTGTGTGCCTTTATATCTGGAGTCTTTTGTAGGCAGCATATAATGTCTTTCTTAAAAAAATCAAGTTACCCATTCTGAAATCAGGTTACCCATTCTGTCTCTTGATTGGAGTATTTAGTCCACTTACATATGAGGTAATTATTACTAGATGTGTTACTTATTGATACTTTTAAACTTGTTTTCTGGTTATTTTTATATACTGATTGTAGGTATTAATGATTTTACTTTTCAAGGTAGTACTTTTACTTCTTTGTCTTTTAGCCTTCCTACTAGCTTTATGTTTGCCTTTACCATTAGATTTTTCCTTTCATAACTGCTTTATTTCTAGTTGTGACTTTTTCTACTTAGAGATTTTTCTTCAATATTTCTTATAAGACCAGTTTATTGGTGACACAGTCTTACATTTTTGCTTGTCTGTAAAATCTTTATCTTCTTCAATTTTGAATGATAATCTTGTCAGGTAGAATATTCTTATAATCTTGGTTGTATGGTTTTTTTTTTTCTTTCAAAGTGAAAAAATATATTCACTTTGAATATATTGGGCCATTCTCTTCTGGCCTGCAAAATTTCTGCTGAAAACTCAAGTAACCTATAGGAATTTCCTTGTTTATAATGACTTGCTTTTTCTTGTTGCTTTGCAGATTTTCTGTTTATCTTAATTTTTGTCATTTACTTGTATCTTGGTGTGGACCTCTTTGGGTCCATTTGTTTAGGACTCTGTACTTCCTGGATCTGAATGTATGTTTCTTTCCCCAAGTCAGGAAAGTTTTCACCTATTATTTCTTTAAATAGAAATTCTCTACCCCTTTCTCTTTCTTCTCCTTCTGGGACCTTAATAAAGCAAATGTTAGTATTCTTGATGTTGTCACAGAGGTTCCTTAAAGTATCCCTCATTTTTAAAGTCCCCCTTTTTACCCTTTCAGCTTGGCTGACTTTCACTGCTTTGTCTTCAAGATTACTGATCTGGTGTGTGTGTGTGTTTTAAGAATCAAATGGGAGACATATCTTTCCCTACATTAAAGCTTATTTTCAATATGTAATATAATAGACTTAATAAGGAACCTCTAGTATAGCCACTGGAGAAGGTGATGGCACCCCACTTCAGTACCCTTGCCTGGAAAAGCCCATGGACGGAGGAGCATGGAAGGCTGCAGTCCATGGGATCGCTGAGGGTCAGAGATGACTGAGTGACTTCACTTTCCTGTATTGGAGTTGGTGTGTGTGTGTGTTTTAAGAATCAAATGGGAGACATATCTTTCCCTACATTAAAGCTTATTTTCAATATGTAATATAATAGACTTAATAAGGAACCTCTAGTATAGCCACTGGAGAAGGTGATGGCACCCCACTTCAGTACCCTTGCCTGGAAAAGCCCATGGACGGAGGAGCATGGAAGGCTGCAGTCCATGGGATCGCTGAGGGTCAGAGATGACTGAGTGACTTCACTTTCATGCATTGGAGAAGAAATGGCAACCCACTCCAGTGTTCTTGCCTGCAGAATCCCAGGGATGGGGGAGCCTGGTGGGCTGCCGTCTATGGGGTCGCACAGAGTCGGACATGACTGAAGCAACTTAGCAGCAGCACCAGCAGCATAACCACACTTAATGACATTTTTGATCCAGTGATTTTCTCGCAAATAGGCAAAGAATTTAAATATTGACCGATTTGGAAACTACTTGGTATGCAGGGTCATGTAATATGCTGTTGTTTTTCACTAGTGTATTTTTCACTTCAGTTATTATATTCATCAGCTCTGATTGCTTCTTTTATATGTTTTCTAGCTCTTTGTTGAAATTCTTACTGTGATCATCTGTTTCACCTTTTCTTCTAATTCGGTGAACATCTGTATGATCATTATCTTGAACTCGTTTTCAGATAGATTGCTTATCTCTATTTTGTTTAGTTCTTTGTCTGAGATCCTATCTTGTCCCTTCATTTTAACGTATTCCTCTGCCTCCTCATTTTTTTCTATTTTCTGTAAGTTTTTTTTCTGTGTATTAAGCAGGTTTGTTATGTTGCCTGAGCTAGGAGTAGTATATGTATTGTGCTTTAAGTATTTTAATTGAAAAAATCTATGTGTCTGAGCATATATTTTGGTGTTGCTAACTAAGAAAAAACTTGAGTCAACTGGACCACAGAGAGATGAGGCAATAGGATACATAGTTAATCATACAGGTTAGGATAAGATTTCTGAGCAATTTAAAAAAGTGATTCATCATTAATATATGAAAAAGTATGTTCTTCTCACCATCTTTGTTATTCACAGAAGCATATACTTCCTGATCCCTGTACACATTGTTGTACTTTATTGTTCTTAGGCTTTTTTCAAAATTAATCTCTTTAGTGAAATTACTGAGGTGTGCTTCTTTCATGAATGTCTTGAAGAAATATGTTTCTTCCCATCAGCCTAAGTGTAATTAAAGATCCACTTAGGGGAAGAGTTTTGTGGATTTGTGTTACTTATGATTAAGGCAGTGCCGGTTCTTTTAGGAAAATAAATCAGCAAGACCACAAATGTTGTAGCAAGTTGCTCTTGTGTGTCAGAATGTCTCTTCTAAATAGAAGGTAGAAGGTTAAAGTAGTAAAAATTCTTAGTGGTGTCTACTAACTGGAATGAACTAGGAGAGAATCAAACAAGGGACAGAAAGTTCGGTCACTTAGTCACGGTGACAGAATGCCCTAACTTTTAAGAAATAGAATGGAGGAATTAGTAGAATATAATTCACATTAAGGTATCACATTGAATACTAATAAGTATTGTTCACTAATAATGATCATCTACCTACAAATCAGATTTTAAAAAAGGCAAAAGATCTGTTCAGGGAACAGATTTATTGATGTGCTGTAAGAAGAACGAAGGTGTTCACAAGGTGCCAAATGGGCTAGTTACAGATAGCTGCAAGTAAAAGAGACACACAAAATAGGAATCAGGTCAGATTATTGAGTAAACTAGACAACTACCAAAATCACATGGGGATGAGATCAGAATAACTCAAGCAAAAAAAGAAGAGACCATTTATAAAGACATTTAGGTAATGGAAATTTTTGTCATGATTATGAAGTAGATTAAGGACTATGGTGTTTTCTATCAGGACAAGAGATTAGCAGTGGCCTATGGCAAAAAGCATGACATTTTGTGTGTTATTCCTTTTCTATTTGTAGGGAAAAATGAAAATAACTTGACCCACATGCTGCAACTAAGGTCCAATGCTGCCAAATAAATAAAATAAAAAATTTAAAAAGGGCTGTACAGAGTCTGGGATTTTATCCCGTTTACAAGTAAATAAGCCAGTCTTTTCACTGTTTCATATATCATGGCAGAAGGTAGAGGATTCCTGAGTTGGGGATAAATAATTTTTATTATTCACCACACACTAAGCATCATGAGTTTCCTGGTGATTGGAACTGATTCCCCATCTCTGAACCCCTAATCCAAAAGAGGCAATGCAGGTAGACCTGTTCCATGGATGCTGTGCAAACAGTGGGATATCAAGAAACAGCAGCCTTCTCATCACAAGGAAAAAACGTATATTTTCTATTTCTTTAATATCTGTATCTTTAGTACCTATATGAGATGACAAAAGTTCACTGAACTATTGTGGTAAGCATTTCATAATGTATGTGAGTCAAATCACTATATTGTATACCTTAAGTTTATATACAGTGTGTGTGTGTGTGTGTGTGTGTGTGTGTGTGTGTGTGTGTTCACTTGTGTTCAGCTCTTTGCAACTCCATGGACTGTAGCCCACCAGGCTCCTCTGTCTGTGGGATTTTCCAGGCAAGGCTACTGGAGTGCGTTGCCATTTTCTCCTCCAGGGGATCTTCCCCACCTAGGGACTGCACTTGCACCTTTTGCATCTTCTGCATTGACAGGCGGATTCTTTCCCATTAGCACCACCTGGGAAACTCTCAGATACAATGCTGTAATCAGTTACTGTGCTTCCCAGGTGGCACTAGTGGTAAAGAACCTGCCTACCAATGCAGAAGGCATAAGAGAAACAGGTTCAATCCCTGGGTCTGAAAGATCCCCTGGAGAAAGGCATGTCAACCCCTTCCAGTATTCATGCCTGGAGAATCCCATGGACAGAGGAGCTTGACTGGCTGTAGTCCATAAGGTGGCAAAGAGTTGGACACAACTGAAGCAACTTGCATGTCAATTATATCTCAATGAAATAGGAAGGAAAAGAAACACTGAACTTGGGATTCACTGTTTTTATTATTTATTCATTGTTTCCATTGTTTTGCTAAAGCAAGCCAACTCTTTGTCAGGAGCAAGACATTATCCCTAAAGGTTGCTTGCTGCAAATGCAGCCTTGAGAAGTGATCCATGAGAAGACCTGCCAGGATTTTTCATTCTTGGCATACTGAACAAGAATTTTCAGGGCTTCAAGAGGGAGAGGACATATGTATACTTATGACTGATTTATGTTGTTGTATGGAGAAATCAGCACAACATTGTAAAGCAACTACCCCTCAATTAAAAATTAAAAAAAAAGAATGTATAGGTATGCTAAGGTCTCATGATAGGATGCTTCTTCCAAGAATATGTGGCAGAATTAGATCTTAAATATTACTGGGCTTCCCTGGTGGCTCAGATGGTAAAGAATCTGCCTGCAGTGTGGGAGACCCAGGTTTGATCCCCGGGTCAGAAAGATCCCCTGGAGAATGGAGAGGCTACCCACTCCATTATTCTTGCCTGGAAAATGCCGTGGGCAGAGGAGCCTGGCAGGCTACAATCTATGTGGCCACAAAAAATCAAATGTGACTGAGCACATTGTGTGCAATTCTGCCAAATATGCTTGTCTTAATTTCTGTATTATCTAGGACATCTTGAACTAGTCCTCCTAGCTTATTTGATAAATCCAGTTATGATTATTATTTGGGCAGAGAAAATAAGGCCCAATTTAAGGAAACTTACTGGTCTTATTCTCAGATTCTCTTCTAGTCTTCACTAGATACTGCCACTGCAAAGAGCCATCATAATGTTTTTATGAAGGAAGTTCTTTGTCCCTGTGGCCACAGTAGTAATTGCTATAAAAACTGGAGAGAATAATAGGAACTATAAAGAATATGGAATAAGTAATGTGGCTAATGGTGGATATAGGGTGTGGCAGAAGAAAATAGTTGTTTGTTAATACTTTTTAAAGTCAGCATTTTGCTTTTCATAAGGGAATAATTAAAATACAACTTGAAGTTAGAACTTTAGGAGTATTAAATATAGGCTCCTATATTCATCTTATAGATTAGAAAATTAATACGTACATTTGTTAAATGATTGCTCAAGATCAAGTTTCTAGTAACAGAGTAGAGTGATGGGGAAAAAGTTAAGTTACTGTGATAGTCACATGCTCAGCATTGAAATATTCTTCCCCTGTAACTAGAGCAGTTTATAGGAGTCAGTAAATCAACATTTGTTGAATTAATTTTATGACTGAATAAGCTATATTCTCAGTTCTCAAATAATTCATTTGCTAGTGATCCATAAGAATTCAATTTGACCTTTGTTATTCTAAAATCTCTTCCCAGTTGGCTCAGTGGTAAAGAAACTGGCTGCCAATGCAGGAGACACGGGGAATAGGGGTTTGATCCCTGGGTTGGGAAGATGCCCTGGAGAAGGTAACAGTAGCCCATTCCAGTATCTTGCCTGGAGAATCCCATGGACAAATGAGCCTAGCAGGCTACAGCCCATGGGGCCACAAAGAGTTAGAGATGACAGAAGCGATTTGGCACATTCTAAAATCTTGTATAAACTGCATAGATTAATTCACATTTGGGAGGAAGGGGAAAGCTTTATAAATGTACTGATATTTTAATTAGATCTTAAAGAATTACAAAGAAGTTGCTATGCGGAGACATAGAAATCCAGTGTTCTAGGTAGAGAGAAAACCATGTAGGTTGGCACAGTGACTGAAAGTATGTAGTTAGTTGATCAAAAAATGATCAGTGGTTTGATGTAGCTGAGTAGTGTAACTAGATTTGAGAGTGGAATTGTAAGCAGAATTCAGATTAGGAAAATCTTAGATACCGTGCTAAATAATTGCGACACTTTGGTGGCAGGGAAAACACTGATATTTTAAGACAACTTGGTATATGAGATACAAGAGGAAAAGATAAGTTCAGAAGGAATGTCACAAAAGCCAACTGCTGAGAAATGTGTTTGCAGAGGAGCAGAAAATCCCACCCCATTATATGCCAGTTTGACATAAGAATTGTTTTGGGCTGAAGGCAATGAAAAGAAACATATTTGCCAAAAAGCAGGACCTAGCTTTTAAAACCTTTTCTCCCTCTGCTCTGCTCCAAGAAGGACAGAAGTTAATTTCCACAGACTGCACCGAAGTATCCTACATAATAAAGTTTACTTAATTAGCCTTTATCTTCCACTAGCTCCTACACATATTTATATGCTGACAGTTAGTTGTACAAGAAACTCAAAGTCCTTTTTCTTTTTGTTAAGGTGCTATATAAATTCAAGTTGCAACCGCTGTTTGATTTACTCAACACTGAATATTTCCATGTATATGCATGATACAAAAGTTAATAAACTTGTTTGTTTTTATGTTGTTAATCTCTCTTGTCAAAAGGGTCCTAGTCAGGATAATCTAGAAGGGTAAAGGAAAAAAGATTTTTTCTCCCCTACTGGTTGTGAATAGGATCAAATGTGCAGGTAAGATGAAGACTAAAAAGGATCCATTGTATTTGGAAATAAAAAGGTCATTGGTGCCTTCTGTCTAAGCAGTTTAAATAGTGTGAGAACAGAAACTAAAAAGCTGCTATATGCTGATGGAAAGATTCAGAACATGGATACATTTGTTCATGTCCTTTTATCTAAAAACTGAATAATTGACAGTTTGTATCATATTTTGTTTCAAACCTTCAACCTTCAAAAGCTAGTTATAACAAAGTATATTTATTTCTGTATGGCTCTCCATGGATTTTCCCTTTTCAGATCCCACGCTATTGGTCAATAGCCCACAAAGTATAAAAGGTTCCGAATCTCATGCTAAGAAACAGGGCATGTTCTCTAGTGAAACTGTCACTATTTTCCATAATGGCCCCCACCTTGCCTATATTCATGTCCACTGTAACATTTGAAAAAACCCATCTCCATTAGCAAATAACTGTTTTAGATAGAACCCACACTGTTGTTGGCTTTTAAATATTGCTGTGTAGTATTAAAATATTTAAATATTTATGACATAAGTTTTATGGGTAATTGTTTTTCTTTAAGAAGCAGTTTCAAATATTAATATATCTCGTTGTTTGATTATAA
>SJYC01103202.1:0-10080 GCA_006408675.1 Madoqua kirkii
GATTAGATGAGTATGTTTAATGTTCTTATTTTTATATAAAAAACTAAGAAAAAAAGTATTTTAAAATATATAAAATAATAAATATCAAATTTTAGTTTTAGTCTTATTTTTCCCAGAAGGGTGGTATATTTTGTTTATATATAACATCAAGTTGTAGTTTCTAAATGGAAGCTTGTTGCCATATAAATTTCAGACTCTACATTATTAAAGTAGATTAATTGATTTAGGTTAAGACTATCTGAGAATTCCTGACTTGATTATAAATTTAGGGATTTGGAAAGTTTATAACCTGAATTTTCAAAAGGAAATTGAGAAGGTGAATGAATATATCTCTGAACTTTGAAGTGTAGTCAGCTTCCAGTTATCTGCTTGTGCTTAAGATCATCCTCTCTCAGATCGCTGCGAAGCTGCCATTGCCTGTTTGGAGTAGAATAGGGTTCCACCCATCTTTTTGGTTTTTGAAGTCACTCTCCCCACCCATGCAGATGGTATGATTGCATATTATCCATCTTTCAAATGCACTCCTCCTTGCCATTAGCAAGGATAATAAGCAGGTGAGTAGAGGTTAGGTAAATTCTGAGTGACACTGGCATTCTAAAATTGGCTATAGTATCTGCAGTTCAAATAGTGCTTATTCTTTATGTTGAAACTAAATTTAAAGTATTTTAATAGCCAAATAAGATGGCCTGTGGTCATAGTCATTTACTTAAAATTAATGAGGCACTGATTTCAAACAGTAGCCTAGTACTGATTTTCATTTAATTGTTTTTATGTTTATCTATTATATTACATGTAGTTTATTAAATTTCACAGTGCAGCTATGAATCAGGGAGAGAACAGAATTTGGGGATAAATGTGGTAGTTCTCAGGAGACACAGCCTCGGCTCAGATAAGACTTTATGGTGGAATGCAGAATTAGGTGAGTGCTTCTGAAAGAAGTGAAATCTAAACAGAGATTGAAACAAGATGTTCAAGCTGGAAAAGGAGTTGGGAATTGAGAAAGAGGAATGTCCAGGAGAGAAAAGCATATTTGAAAGATAGATGCTAGAGAGAGCATAATTTGTTAGTGAAACTAGCTAAAAATAAATCATCACCACAACTACCATCACTAACCGAAGTCCTTTGATTAGCCATGGTAAGAGGAGACTGCAGAGTGACTTAAGGGCATACTAGAGGGTCTTAGGATTTCTGAGATGGGGCTGTTGGTAAAAGAACCCACCTACAAATGCAGGAGACATAAGAGATGTGGGTTCAATCCCTGGGTCTGGAAGATCCCCTGGAGGAGGACATGCATCCCACTCCATTATTCTTGCCTGGAGAATCCCATCGACTGAGTAGCCTGGTGGGCTATAGTCCGCACAGTTGCAGAGTCGGACACAACTGAAGCAGCTTAGCACATACACAAAGAGTTTTAGGCAAGGCAGGGATCAACCATATTTTACAAATATCATATCAACTTCATATTTTACAAATATATCAACTTCATATTTTATAAATATCAGTACCAATCTGTGGAATAGATTGATAAGGGGCAAAATTTGATGCAGGCTCTCAGGTGAGAAGACATTTGCAATAATCCAAGTAAGAGATAATGGTGGCTTGATTAGGTGAGGAAGAGAAGAAAATGGATGAGCTATTTCTGAGATAAGTAATAGTTCTTAGAGAGAGATTAGATAGATGGAATAGGGAGTAATTGAAGTTGACTCTTCTAACTGGCCAACAGACAGGATGGTGATTCTTCCAAGGATGATGGGGGATTTGTTTTTCTCCTCTTGACTCTCCTGAGGAGAATTGTATTTATCATATTTATCCCCATGAATTGATGGAGTGTGACAGGAAAGGGGGAGTTTGGAAAAAGGGAATATTAACTTTGAGAAAGACAACTCATCAAGAAAATGTGGAACCAGAAAGCCAAAGCTGCTTACTGCAATGGGCTGTTTTTATAGTCCATAGATATAGTTTTTTGTAAGAAACACTTGTTTTATTTCTTATAATTTTATCTTTATAATAGTATATAAATATTATTACTCAGTATTCTTCAGACAGATAATGTTAGATCTGAAAGGAATCTTGAAAATGATAGCTTCTGTCAACTGGTGAGGAAATTGGAGCTCCAGAAGACCACATGATACCTGTAGAATGAGAGAAGTATTAGAATCCAAGTCTCCTATGGACCACTTCATTACTCTTTCCACAGCACCTAGCCAGCTCCCCACTGATTATTGCATGGTATTAAAACAAATCATTGAAGTTGAAGACTTAATGGAAGAAAAACATCATTATTATAGAAGAAGAGAAAATTGCATAAATAAATAAGATTCTTGACTTAACACTTTATGTTAGTACAGAATTCTGTTTAGGATAACCAGGGTTACAGAAATTCAGTCCCTTCTCAGTACTGCCAAGGATTAAAACTCAGGTGATCTGGACTTCGGCTTGGCTTTATTTCTAACAAATAGATGAACTCATTCCACTTCTATAGATCTCTATTTCTGAAAATGAGATTTCTTTAAAATCCTTTCTATTTTTGGTCTGTATCATTTTATATTTTCTATTACTGGTTGTCTTAACTTTCTTCCTTAAATTGCTTCTCTTTCTCCATGGCAAATAGGAACCTCTTAAAAACCCAAGTAGAATAAATCAGTGACATGTATGTCCTGATGGTCCTGTTTATGGAGTGAATAAAACAGGGCCAGATTTTATCACCATATTTACTTTCCTTCTTTGAAAACTTGGCCTTAAAAGCAGAATGCTAATGCATAAGAAGAAGGTCCTAGAATCTGAAGTATGAGAGTTGGGTGTAGGTCAAGTATAATGCTGTGATGTAAATGATGATTCAATAGTTTTGCAGAGAAAATATGTAGAACTTTTTTGTGTTTTTATTTTTAAATTCTTTTCAAAATTCTGCTTTTGTGTATACCATATAGCAAATCAATATGGTACATGCATATATTTATAAGTGAATATACAATGTGGGATTATATATTCTGGGGTTATGCTTAAATATGTTAAGCTAACAGAAGGTTATGGTCAAATAAGTTTGGGAACCATTAGTGAAGAGTTTGCAAAAAAGAGTGAGTCATGGGTATCAAAATAAATGCTATGTTCTTAATTTCTCACTTTTGGATATCATCCTCTTTGGAAATAAAAGAAATCTAAAACAAAGATAACAATAAATAGCACTTTGGTAGTTGAACTTACTTAACTAAGTCTTTACTTCTTACGGAGTTGATTCACTCACAAAAGTATTTAAAGATTAATTTTACTCTTAGTCATGATTTTTTTGGATTAAGTAACTCATATTGAAATTAACTCAGTATTATTTAACTTAAACTTTTCAGCTCAAGGTGTAAATACTAGATTACATTTGTGATTTAAAAAGATTTGACTAAGATTTTCAAAATCCTACTTCTTCAGTTTTTTTTTCCATTTATTATATCTTATTTTATTTCTTCCTGCTTTTTTCCTCACAGAATAAGACCACAGCTTGCCAAAGAAAGGATTGAAGGATGCCATATTTGACATCTGTAACACCTGGAGAACCTCAAGTCTTCCTAGGCAAAGATAAAGCTTTCACTTTTGATTATGTGTTTGACATTGACTCCCAACAAGAGCAGATCTACACTCAATGCATAGAAAAACTAATTGAGGGCTGTTTTGAAGGATATAATGCTACAGTTTTTGCCTATGGACAAGTAAGTATCAAATTATTTTCGTAGAAGCTGTAACTTTTCAGAAGTGCTAGTTCAGTTCCACTTTCATTTTTGTTGCTTGAGATTATGTTATTAAGATCAAGCATCCATTTTTCTCCATTCTTTTATTCAGACTGGAGCTGGCAAAACATATACAATGGGAACAGGATTTGATGTTAACATCATTGAGGAAGAACAGGGTATTATTTCTCGTGCTGTTAAACATCTTTTCAAGAGTATTGAAGAAAAAAAACACACTTCCATTAAAAATGGACTTCCTCCTCCAGATTTTAAAGTGAATGCCCAGTTCCTAGAGGTAATGGTTTAACTGTGTCATTGGTTTCCTTTACATCTTATTCTTAAGACCACAGCCCTATGACTTTATAGTCCAGCTTCCATTTTAGTGCTTGGCATATGGTATTCAATAAATGTTGTTTGAGTGAATTAACATAGGTGTAATAACAAGAGATAATAGGTAATAAACATTCCTTATTTACTGGCATTTAAGATTATAGATATTTGACCAGCATCCATAGAGTAAAACAGTTAATATTGTTTATTTCAGATTTTTTTTTCTTTCCTGAGAATTACTTTTGTAATGTAGTTAGGTTCACAAAGTGCTGGGAATTCAGTAACTAATACCAAAAAGGAAGGAGAGAATATGAGGAATAATACAGTTGATGCTGCAACACTAATCTGTCTGCAGAAGCTGGCATTACTACAAGGATATGTGGATATTTTAATGAAGTATCTAAAGATTAGGGCAGGTTTGGATTAATTTAGGGCAGTCTATGGACTTCCCTGGTGGCTCAGACGGTAAAGCGTCTGTCTACAATGTGGGAGACCTGGGTTTGATCCCTGCATTGGGAAGATCCTCTGGAGAAGGAAATAGCAATCCACTCTAGTACTATTGCCTGGAAAATCCCATGGACAGAGGAGCCTGGTACACTACAGTCCATGGGGTCACAAAGAGTTGGACACGACTGAGCGACTTCACTTACTTACTTAGGATGGTAGGAAGGTCATGCTAGTAAGAAGACATTTAAGATTTGAGCAGTATTGCAGTTGGGTAGACAGTGCCATTATAATTCTGTATGCTTGGTCCAATGAGCATTCTAGTCTGATTGTAGTCTACGTCATCTAAGCAAATCATTTTGACAAATGATGAAACATTTTATTCAGCATTATATAGCACAAAATAGAAAACAATTCAAATTAACATCAGTTATCTTACTGCTAGTTTTAGTGGGCATTCCAATTTAATAAAAACAAAGAAGAATATAATTATATGCTTCTACCAAAAGAAAGGTAACTGATGATGGTAAAAGAAAACAAACAGTGTTCTTTTTTCTTCCCTTTCACCTTGTAAATGTTATTAGGCATTGTGACTTTAAGCATATTGATAGAAAAATTGGTGTATACATCCTCTTATAAGGTGGTAGGACAGTCTCATCAGAGTCTATTGATATAGTACATCTTGCAAAAATACCAAGTATTAATTTTTAGATGCACGAAGAAGGGTTGTAGAGCCAAAGAAAATATACTTTTAGTTCAAACATTAAAAATTCTTAAAACTTTCTCTAAACTTTCAAGCTTAGGATTTGTCTACATTTGATACATACTTTTTTTTATAATTTACTTGTATTTATAAATATTTATCTCTTGCGGAGGATTAGTGGATCATTTTATCTCGTCCTTAACTCATTAGTCATGATTAAGTCTTCTGCTCTTCTTACCCTTGTAAAGAAATCTGGCATTTATTTTTTATCTGTGGTCATTTTTATGTGTTATTTTGAATAAATGTGTCATTTAGAAGAGCTTTTAAGATATGTTTCAAAGATAAGATGCAATATGTGTTATTACAGCCATGAGGCAATTTTGGCTAACGTTAAACTTACTTCTTTTGATAGCTATATAATGAAAGGTTCTTGACTTATTTGATACTACTCGTGATATTGATGCAAAAACTAAAAAATCAAATATAAGGATTCATGAAGATTCAGCTGGAGGAATTTATACTGTGGGCGTCACAACACGTACAGTGAATACAGAATCCGAGGTGACATTCATGTTATAGTTAAAATAGAGCATGTTTGGGGTAATTCCCTGGTGGTGCAAGGGTTAAGACTCTGCACTCCCAATGCGGAAGGCATGAGTTCCATCCCTGCAAGCTTCGAGGCACAGCCAAAGGAAAAAATTAGAGCACATTTGGCTTTGTTTAATAGCTTTGCTGCTCACCATATGAAATTTGTATCCTAAAGAGTAGCATTGAGGTAAAATTTTATCTTCATTATTTTTTCCAGGATTTTATTATTAAAAGTGTCACAGGTGTGATAAAGTCGGTGCATTTATCATACCATCTAAAGAATGTAAAGCATTGTATGTATAGTTTCCTTTCACACCTAGAAAAAGAGGGTTAGATAATTTAAAGTGAAGGATGAGACCACAGCCCTTTCTGCTTTTTGCTATATCACATGGAGGCTGTGGGGCTTCCCTGGTGGCTCAGTGGTAAAGAATCTACTTGCAATGCAAGAGACGTGGATTCAGTCCCTGGGTCAGGAAGATCCCCTGGAGAAGGAAGTGGCAACCAGCTCCAGTATTCTTGTTTGGGAAATTCCATGGACAGAGGAGCAGCCGGGCAGGCTACAGTTAATGGTTGTAAAAGAGAAATGACAGTGGCTAAACAGCAACATCATGTAGTCCTGTATCGTGGCTCCTATAGAGGGGCTGTTAGGAAAACTTACACTGGGGAGTTTTGTGGCAGTCCAGTGTTTTGGACTCAGTGCTTTCAGTACCTTGGCCCTGAGTTCAATTCCTGGTGGGGAACAAAGATCTGCAAGTCACATGGAGTGGTCAAAAAGAAAAAAAGTTACAAATAAGAAAATACAGAAGAGCCTGAGTAATTCCGGTTATTGCTTAGTTTGTTCCAAAGTGTTATACTGTAATAGTTTTGATAGAAGCTGCAGACAGCAGCAAATGGCCAACAATGGAATCTCAGTGTTTTCTCCTGTTTACAAAAACAAACACTATTATACTTTCTGGTCAAAAAGTGCCTGTAAATAAAATAATAAGACAGTCTACCTCTTGTACATCTTTTAATATGATGAATTTTAACCAGTAGCTCAGACTTATGATTATGTAGATTTACTATAAGTATTGTTCAAGTAAAACCCCTCTTTCTTTCCCTTTTCTAGATGATGCAGTGTTTGAAGCTGGGTGCTTTATCTCGGACAACTGCTAGTACCCAAATGAATGTTCAGAGCTCTCGTTCACATGCCATTTTTACCATTCACTTGTGTCAAACCAGAATGTGTCCCCAAATAGATGCTGTGAGTTAGTTCTAATGTCTTAAACTTTCAGATTTCATTTCTATAAAATCGCATGATATCAAAGAGAATATTTGGTCAAATTTAGTTTGTTTAATCATTCTTTTTCCTAATGAGATATCCCTGGATTTATTTAAGCTAAAGCTAGCCAGCCGTATAAAATTTTGAAATTAAAAATTGACTCTATGTCTGCAGTAGCCAGAAAGTATGGTGATGGATTAGTTACTTGAGACGCTTTGTTTTTGAGGACTGTATGCTACAAATCTCTTTGATATAAGCAAAGCCTCAGTTGATAGCTCTCTTTGATCTAACTTTGTCTAAGCTTCTAGTTGCAACAGGCATTTTTGTGCTTATATTTCTTTGACTACAGGTCTATACTTGGCTATATGAATAATGAAGGTAAGGTAGGGATGAAGGATATTTAGTATCACATTAATGAGGTATTTTCAATTATTTTCCTCAATTACAGGAAAGTGCAACTGATAATAAAGTGATTTCTGAATCATCACAGATGAATGAATTTGAAACTCTGACTGCAAAGTTCCATTTTGTTGATCTGGCAGGTTCAGAAAGACTGAAGCGTACTGGAGCTACAGGCGAAAGAGCAAAAGAAGGCATTTCGATCAACTGTGGACTTGTAAGACTAAGACTTTGTGCTGGGAATATATCAGGGTTATTTTATTATCCTTTCCATTTTATAATATATAATACCCAAGTGGAAATCCTTCATCCACTGAGCTGAAAAATGAAAGTTACTATAAACATGAGTAATGCATTGAATTTTGATGTCAGGCTGTCAACTTTTTTCTCCTTTTCACATTGTAAGTTTTCTTCAAGTGTAAAAGATTAACTGGATTAAGTTTTATGATGTGTGCATGAGATATATATATATATATATATATATAATAGAGATGATTTTAAAATTATTCTTAAATTTAAAAATATACTCAGTATTAAATATTATATGGGGTGACCTTTAAGGTAGTTTTATGCTAACATTTTTATGACAGACTTTATTTTGGAAATTATAATGACATGTTATTTAATAATGATTATTTCAAAATGATAACTTTTCTCATTTTAGGAATTAACTTTAATACCCTGCCATCTAGTGGTGTTTTTGATTGATTGGAACACATCTTGTGTTGGAGTTAGCCTAAAGTTTCTATTATCTGAAAGGAAATGTTTTGAACCAAATTTTTATGTAATCTTTTTTTCTTATTGATTTCATTATAAAAGTGGTTCTTTGTTCCTGCTTAAAAGTAATGGCATTGTAAATTTCTGTGATGCTGACAGCATCAGGACAGGTGTTTTCTGCTTTGCCTCTCTCCCTTTTTTCCTAGAGCAGGGGATCCAAGCATATAGTCCTTTTTTTGGTCATTGCCCACTATTTGCTGTTACGTGATTATAACTCTTCTGTGGGGGAATTATCAGCTGAGAGTGATTAGAGAGAGCCAGTCTTTCCAACCATGCATCCTGATGCTTCCACCATATGGTTGAATACTGTGGTCAGAGGAGTGAGTGAGCAGGATCCTGGACTTTGTGTATTGTTTTGAATTTCTTGAGATATAAAATCATGATATGATATTTACATTTGTGCTCTTTGGAAAAGACAAAAGCCATTGCTCAGTTTTCTTGTTCAGGCTATTGAAACAGGTTCAGACTTGTGGTAGAGGTACAATGTGACCAGTGGCTGAAACTGCAGACTCTGGAAAAGGGGACTAAGACACAGTGTGATGCGGATGCACTCTCTACAGCATCTACTGGCTCTAACAAAAGTATGGTTATGGGCGAGTATGGCAAGCACTTAGGAAAATGCTTATGCTGTGGGTGCTCGTTCAGTGACTAGGAAAAGCAGAAGTGGGTGGCAGGAGGAAGGACTGAAGAGTTCTACAATTTGACTTAATTTCTTAAATATTGGATGCTTAGCACATAGATTCATTGAATTTCTAAGTGCTGCTGTACTTAATAATACTTTATTCAGAGATACCATACTGTTATGTTTATTGTGGTTAAAAGAAATTTTGTTTTCATATAAGGAAGCTATAGTACAAGAAAGCTCCATGAAATTGTGAAACTAGCAGTTTATTTCATCATAGAGCTGAGAAGAATTTGCAGCATGAATTGGCCGTTTTGTGAGAGACGCTTCACGATGCTCTGATAATTCTAAGAATGGTTTAGAAGTCATCAGTCTTACAACATTCCTATTTCTAAAGAAAGTCTCTTCATTGATGTTTTAGTATTTGTGAGTTATAGATATTTAGATAGCACTAAATATTGATTGGTGTCAGTTTTTAGTAGTTCTATGGAAAACTTCAAGTTTACCTTGTATTTCCAAATACAAATGTAAGGTAAAACCAAACAGACCTGGTCTCAATTCTGCCATGTCTTCATATTATTTTATATAAGATTTCATTATATTAAAATGCTATAATTCGTACATTTTTATCATGTTCCTCTCTCTCTTTCTACCTTTCAGTTGGCACTTGGCAATGTAATAAGTGCATTGGGAGACAAGAGCAAGAGGGCCACTCATGTTCCCTATAGAGATTCTAAGCTGACAAGACTACTACAGGATTCTCTTGGGGGAAATAGGTATGTAGAAGTGTTTATCCTCCATACTCCTAGATTTCAATTATTAATTATTTTTAAAATGTTTGAAAAGAATTGTTTATTATAAAATAAATTAATGAGCAACTAGTAGTTATTAAGTGCCTTGAGTACATGAATGCTTTTGCATGTCATTTCACATATTTCTTGTAACATCTCTTGAGGTAGGTATTGTTATTCCTATTTTATAGATAAGAAAATTCAGAGAGATTAAGTAATTTATTCAGTCACTTAGCATATGAAATCTTTGGCATACATTCTTTCTACTGTACAGAGTTTCAGTTTTGAGTGCTTTGCACATACTTGATGAGATGTGTATAAGAGACAGATCATGTAGTCCAGGAACACGTGAGTTTTCATGCAACACATTAACAACATCAGGAAATGTCAGTTTTCATGCAACATGTCACGTAGATCAGGAACACATCAGTTTTCGTGCAACACATTAATTA
>SJYC01103204.1:0-22092 GCA_006408675.1 Madoqua kirkii
TAAATATTATTAATTTTTTTACAAGTCTCCTAAAAATTAAACATTTTTTTACGTTTTTAGAAAACTTTAAAAATATTAATTGAATGAAATATAGGGTGTTTGCTGGTTATTAACTTTTCCAGAATTGCTGATATTCCTCCTCTTCTGTATTTGGCATCATCCTGATACATCTCATTAGCTAAATGTATTCTTTTGGTAATGTATTCCTTTTATAAACATCAGCATGTTGGCTTTAAAAGTAAAAACATTTTGGCTTTTAAATTCAGTCTTCGCATAGTTCAGTGTTACATACAAACTTATCCTGTAAAACAATCTAGTAATTAAACTTGTTGATTTTCTCTTTGAACAACTATTATTCAAAGAATTTTGATAATGTTGAATTTATTTGGGCTGAGGTTGGATGGATTTGGAAATAATGCTTTGTTTTATAGAATTTAACAGTATCGTTTTTATATTGCTTCTTTTGTAATATTGGCATTGTCTCGACTCATCTCTCTTCTACCATATCCTTTGTATTGCTTCCATTTGTCCATATTTCTTCCGTTCTATATTTTCATTTGACTTTCAATATCAATCTGAATCTTACTGTAACTGGACAAAAATTTGCGTTTTTTAAGCCAAATATAAATTATTAAATTTTGCTAAATTGTAACCTTTTACTGCGTTTATTTCTTTACTTTATAATATAGCTTTGTTTTGTAACAAAGAAGAGATAGTAAACATATTACCCTTACTAGTGTCAATACTTTTGAATACTTCAGTATTTCTGACAGTTTCCTTGCCCTGTAATAATTTAAGATATTTGCACTATGGATTTTGAATTCCTCTTGAGGTTTATCTAATCTACAGCTAAAGAATCTCAGATGTTCCTCACCCATTTTCTAGGTAAAGTAAGGTGAAGTCGCTCAGTCGTGTCAGACTCTTTGTGACCCCATGGACTGTAGCTTACCAGGCTCCTCCATCCATGGGATTTCCCAGGCTAGAATACTGGAGTGGGTTGCCATTTTCTTCTCCAGAGGATCTTCCTGACTCAGGGATCGAACCCAGGTCTCCTGCATTGTAGGCAGACGCTTTATCATCTGAGCCAACTGTGTGGGTGGTAACGCCTTTCTTCTAATCCCATTCTCCTCTGTTCATGGAATTCTCCAGGCAAGAATACTGGAGTGGGTAGCCATTCTCTTCGGTAGGGCATCTTCCTGACCCAGGGATTGAATCCAGGTCTCCTGAATTCAGGAGATTCCAGGCAGATTCTTTACCATCTGACCACCAGGGGAGCCAAGTCCCATTTTTAGTCACCCTCTTAAAATTGTGATATTACTCTCCTCTTTCAGAAGCACTGTAGTTCGTATGAGCGTTAGAGAACGAAACATCTTCATTTTGTGATGTTTGTACAAATTACTCTTGAAGAAAAATTAGATCAAAGATAATTTGTGGAAATAAGTTACATATATTTATATGAACAATGTGGTGACTTTTTAAAAAAACCAACCTGGCTTTTATGTTTATAATGTTTAATATGTAAAATGTTTATAGCAAAAACTCTAAAAAATATAAAATATGAATAAAAACTAATTGTATTTCTACTACATGTAGGTAACTATTGTTAATATTGTGATATGAATAATATGATACAATAACATATAAGATAAATAACTTTATTTATTTATGCCATACTGCATGGCTTATGGGATCTCAGTTCTCTGACAAAGGATTGAACCTGAGCCACATTAGTGAAAGCACTGAATTCTAACCATTAGACCACCAGGGAACTTCCTAATACTGGGTCACCAAAAGTTTTGTTAATTTTTCCATAAGATGGCTCTGGTAGTGCTTGGTTGTCTTTACTTCATTCAGAATAATTTTATTAGACTGTACATGATTAAAAAACTTATCATCAAAGTTAGTGAATTTTTGTGTAGTCATTTTAATATTGAATATGGAAGGAAAAAAGCAACATTATTGGCATATTATGCTTTATTATTTCAAGAAAGGTAAAAATGCACCTGAAATGCAAAAAACATTTGTGCAGTATATGGAAAATGTACTGAGACTGACTGAATGTGTCAAAAGTGATTTGACAAGCTTTGTGCTAGAGATTTCTTTCAGGATAATGCTCTATGGTCAGGTAGACTAGTTAAAGTTGATAGTGGTCAAATCAAGATATTAATTGAGAAAGATCCATGTTATACCATGCAGCAGATAGCTTACACACTCAAAATATCAAAATCGAGTACTGAAAATCATTTGTACCATCTTGGTTATGTTAATTGCTTTGATGTCTGGGTTCTTAACCACATTTCTGCATGCAGTTCTCTACTTAAACATAATCAGAACAGTTTGTTTTTAAAACACACTGTAATGGGCACTGAAAAGTAGATACTTTAAAATGATGTGAAATGGAAGAGACCATGAGGCAAGTGAAATGAACCATCACCAACCACACCAAAGGCAGTCTTCATTCAAAGAAGGTGATGTGTATATAGTAGAGTTAGAAGGGAGTCCTTTTTATGAGCTCCTCTAGAAGACCGAGTGATTAATACCAACAAGTACTGCTCCCAACTGAAAGCAGCACTCAAAGAAAAGCATGTGGAATTAGACAACAGAAAATGCATAATCTTCCACCAAAATAATATAAGACCATATGTTTCTGTGATGACCAGGCAAAAACTATTATTGCTTGTCTAGGAAGTTCTAATTCATCCACTGTATTCACCATGTATTGAATCTTCAGATTTCCATTTATTTCAATCTTTACAAAATTCTTTTAATGCAGAAAATTTCAGTTCCCTAGAAGGATTATACAAAGCACGTGGAATAGTTCTTGGCAGAAAGATTAAAAGTTTTGGGAAGGTAGAATTATGAAGTTGTATGAAAAGTAGCAGAAGGTAGTGGAACAAAATGGTGAATATGTCATTCAGTAAGGTGAAAATGAAAAATGTGTCTTTCACTTTTTACTTAAAAGCCAAAGGAACTTTCTGGCCAATCCAATATATTTAAGTTATATGACTTCCTTTTAGACAGTTATGATTTTATATAAAAATAACTACATTCATTTAAAAAACATTTTTCATAAAACTGTTCTTGAAATTTGTACATTTTGGGTTTTATTTAATATGTGACCTTTTTCCTACGTGATAGATGTTAGCTCCTCTCATTCCTAATTTCACTATTCTTAAGCACTTGAACCCAGTACTTTTTGTAAAGGAGAGTTCTCTAATTTTCCCACTTCCCAGTGGTGGTGGATTGATATTGTACGTGACTGTATTCAACTTATTCCATTATGTGAGTTTGAAAACACTTGAACTGCTGTATACGCTATTCAATAAAATGAGTTAATTGATTACAACAAGTTCAAAAGTTGTAAAAGTTTCTAAAATGCTTACTCTCAATTTCTGTACTTGTCATGAATTTCCCAGACTGGCACTGGACTGGAGACTACACTTTGAGTAGTACTGACATCTAATTAGTGTCCATAATCATCACTCTTATTGGATTACCTTATCTTCTTCATCAACAGAGGTGCATGAATTATTTTAACTTCTCACTTTAAATAAATAAATATACACATGATATATGAACAATTATTAGGGACCTATGAAGGAATGATGTGAAAGCTGAAACTCCAGAAGGGCCACCTCATGCAAAGAGCTGACTCAGAAAAGACTCTGATGCTGGGAGGGATTGGGGGCAGGAGGAGAAGGGGACGACAGAGGATGAGATGGCTGGATGGCATCACGGACTCGATGGACATGAGTTTGAGGGAACTCTGGGAGATGGTGATGGACAGGGAGGCCTGGCGTGCTGTGATTCACGGGGTCACGAAAAGTCGCACACGACTGAGCAACTGAACTGAACTGAGTGGCTGAAATCCAGGAAGAGGACACCCAGGGCCCCTTACCCAGTCAGCCCTGATGTTCCCAGCACATACTTCCACTGCAGCCCCTCCTCCCCACCTGCCAGTGTCACTGGCCTTTGCCCAGGCAGCCCCCTCCTGGACAACCCTGCAGTCTCCACAGTGGGCTCAGGCCTGAGCATTCCACTCAACAGGCCAGGAGCCTTGAAGAGACCCTACCCTGCCAGAGATCGCAGTTGAGGGTGAGTCTGGGTGTGTCCTTGATAACCATGCTGCCTCCTGCAGGTGGTTGGAGTGTTGGCCTGGCTGGGGGCCCAGCCCCCGCACAGTGTGATTGACTATGAAGAGCAGCGGACGGTGGACCCAGACAGGCCAGAGGTGTGCTCAAGTGCGACATGTCTGATCTGTCCCTCATTGGTTGCCTGGGCTACAGCCTTCTGCTCATGGTCACATGCACGGTGTATGCCATCAAGGCCCGTGGCGTGCCCGAGACCTTCAATGAGGCCAAGCCCATTGGCTTCACCATGTACACCACCTGTATCATCTGGCTGGCTTTTGTGCCTATCTTCTTTGGCACTGCCCAATCAGCTGAAAAGGTAATCTGGGTCCCGACCTCATTGGGTTTCATGATCTTGTTTGTTTCCTGCTCGTTCATGGAGCGGCTCAATTGTACTAAGTGCTGGGCTCATATGAATGATTGATTGTTTGGTTGGCTGATTCATTCATGTACTCATTTGTCTTTCTAGGTTCCCTCTGGTTGTTCTCTCCATCCCTTTCCCATTGTTCATTCATTCATTTGTTCATCCATGCTTCTACCCATCAATTAACTTTTTTTTATTAAGTTACCTTTTCAAATATTTATCTCTGCCAATCCATCTGTCAGTTCATTTGTCTGACCACTGTACATTCATTTATTCATATGCCCCGTGGAACTTTCATTTTTTCACCTCATGATCCCTTTGTTTGCCCACTTGTTCCTTTATACAGGTTGTATTAATCCATTCATTTGTATATTTGGAAGCATGTTCATTCATTTATTAACATGCTCTAGCCCTTTCTAGGCATGTGGACTGTTGCCCTAGGTGTGGCTCTCTGTGAATAAGCCTCTTGCTTCCCTTGGTCACTTGTCCATTCAGTCATGTGTTATTTTCCCTTCTTCCTGCCTACACCAGAGCCCCACGGTTACTGTCGATTCTTCATACCATGGGGGCCTTTGTTTACACTGCTCTCCTTTATCATGCAGTCATTCCCATTCAGCTGACTGAAGTGGATTCACTTCCAGGCTGTGTGGGAGCAGAGGGTGGGTGAGAGTTGGGCTGAGTCCACCTGGTCCTTTCCTCTGTGGCTTAGATCTACATCCAAACCACGACACTGACTGTGTCCTTAAGCTGAGTGCATCCGTGTCCCTCGGCATGCTCTATGTACCCAAGACCTACGTCATCCTGTTCCACCCGGAGCAGAACGTGCAGAAGCGGAAACGGAGCCTCAAGACGACCTCCACAGTGGCAGCCCCACCCAAGGGTGAGGACACAGAGGTCCCAAGTAGCAAGTAGAAGAAGAATGGGACACTTGCTCCCCGTTCTCGTTTGTCTTTGTTTCCTTGCTTCATAATGGAAGCTGTGAAGAGTCCAGAGCTGCAGTGAGCAATCAGAGTGGGGAGTCCGCAAAGGCCAGGCCAAGCAAGATGGAACTGGCCTGGACCCACACGACACATTTCAGCCCTGTTTTTCTGTGGGTCTTGGCTTCATGCTTCCATCTTGCCAAGAACAGGCACCGAGAGAATCCTCTTCTGGAGAGGGATTAAACTTATATTCACTGGGTTGAAGTCAGAGATCGTGGCGAAGCTTTGGGCTTGGCCTAGTGTGAGTGGATTTCCTCCACCTTGATCAACCACCAGAATCTAGGGATTGAGCGGTATATGAGAACGTGTAGACTCCAGAATGAAATACAGGGCTGGAATCGGAGAGGAGCAGTTTCCACAAGAGCTCTGTGGCTCTGTATTTTGGACTGTGTAACTTGGGCTTGGGCAAATATTTTGCTGGTACAGAGGGATTGAGCCTTGCATGAGAGCCCTGTGGGAGAAGATGGGCGTGCACAGGACAGAGGGAACTGGGGTGCCCCGTGAGGTTATTTGTGTCAGAGTCTTTTCTTTGACCTCTTTTCTCCTGGGATCTGGGGGATGTCATTCTTAGAGAACAGCTCCCCCCGCCCCCACTTCCCATGTGTATTAGCTTAAATTAACCCTGAACTTTAAGAAGATGAGATACACTTGTGTGGTGGTAGTGGTGTGAGAATAAACTATCAATGTGTCATTTGCCCTCCTCTGATGCCTGTTCTCAAGTTCTAGGTTGGGACCAGTTACAGAGAGAGTTGTGTCAATAGTGAAGATTCATTCCAAGTGGATAACTTGGGATGAATATCCAAACTGTTCTCTCCCAATATTTACTAGGAGATAGCCTTTGAAAGTCATGCATGAGGCATGGAAAGGAAAATGCTTGGACGTCAAATGCACTTTTCAGTAATCTAGTTTTAACAAAAGGTTTGGTTTAAGTTATGGAATTTTATTTCCCTGGGGTAGAATTTGAATTTGTTAAATTGACCCTTTTTATTTATCAGTATAAATTCTCTAGTGGCTGATGTTTGGAACTGGCTTTGAAGATTCAACTGTACTTCATCCAATAGAGACTCTTCCCTAGACAGAATCTCTGAATAATCCATTTTGACCTTAGGGTCAGGTGTTTCTGCATTCTTTAAAAGGGCTTTTCCTCAGAATAACATTTTTGGTGTACAAATTCTCCCTCCCCACATTTGTTGTATTCCTAGGAATTCTCTGCAGCGCGAATTATGTCATTTCATATATTTCTGGGTGCTTACCAAAATTCATTATTTCATACAGCTTCTCTCCTGTGTAGGTTTTCTGATGTACAATGAGGTGTATTTTCTTGCTGATAGCTTTTCCACATTAGTGCTTTAGCAGGGTTTTTCTCCTATATTAACTCTTAAGAGAACAATGAGCTCTCATCTCCAAATGAAGGTTTTCCTGTATTTGTTGTTTTCTTGCTTTTTCTCCCAGTATAAATTCTGTGTTATGCAGTGAGTCTTGACTTCTAATTGAAAACCTTTCCACAGTTTTTACATTTTTGTGGTTTTCCCCACTCTGATTCTGCGACTTAGAATTTGGATTATTTCTTAGTAAAAGCTTTTCCACGTTTAGAGGATTTCTTCACCCATCCCCCACCCCACCATATGAAGTTTCTGACTTAGAGTCCTGGCTTCCTGCTGACGATGTTAACACCCCCCAGTTTCACCCAGACTGGTCTCTCTGATGTGGATTCTTTGAGGCAGAGTGAGTTCTGTCTTCTCTGGCCTTCTCACATTCAGTCCACTCATAGCAGAGGCACGCATCATTTTGTGTGCAGTGGAGGCATCCTCTATTGCCAAAGGCATTGTCAATATTTAGTACATTTGTGAGACTTTTCTCCTTTCTGAATTCTCTAATGTGTATAAAGGTCTGACTCCTGGAAGAGGGCTTTCCCACATTCAGTGTGTACATAGGATCTCTCCCTTGGATCATTTCTTTGCTGTTCAGTGAGGGTTGACAGATCCCTGCAGTTTTTCCATGTTATTTGCACACATAGTTTGCCTTCTCCAATATCCAATCAATGTGAACCCCTGAAAAAGTTTTTTCTCCAAAATTTGTGGAATTTATAAGGCATTCTGCCTGTGTGTTCCCTTCTCAGTTGAATAAGAGCTGGGCTATACTTGTAGGCTTTCTCACATTCATGGCCCTTGAATGATTTCTCCTCTGTGTGGATTAGATGTTCCACTGAAAATGGGGTTCTGGTTGCTGGCTTTTCCACCTTACAATCACAGTATTTTCTGCAGTATGAGTTCTCTAAAGCAGAGTAAGATTACATTTTGATACAAGCTTTTATTCAGTATGTCCAGTGTGTTGAGATTTGCACAGGAGGGATTTTTTAAATGTTTTTTTAAACCCCAACAAAACAGCTTTATTGAGATATAATTGACATACAATAAACTGCATGTAGAAGGTTCAATTTAATATGTCTTAGCATATGTAACTATTTGTGAAGTCATCACAATAATCAAGATAATGAACAAATTCATAATTTAGAAAACTTTCATTATGCCCTTGTAACCTCCCCCTAGGAGAGTTTTTTTTAATATTATTTATATTCTTATGCATTTTCATAGTGTGATTTTCTTGGGGATACATTCACTACAATTTTGTCACATTTATTACATTTTGTGATCTTTGGAAAATTCTCTCAAATTCATTACATTCATTGTCTCTCACTTTACTCAGTAATTTCTTATTAAATAAATGTAATTTTTCCTAAAAGTTTGATTTGGGTTTTCTTTTGCTTCTGTATATAGTTATTGATTTGCAAAATTCCCTCTAAGATGGAATAAAATGCACAGTTCCAAGTGAACCTTTCTACCATCATTTTATAGAAAGAAGCCTCTTCAGGAATATTCTGCCATACTGACATATTTGCTTCTAAATATGAAAGATTCCCAAGGGTAACGATTTCCTACCTCTTGGGCTTTTAGGGGGAAGTTGTCTCCAGCATGGACATGGCAGAGTACTGAAATCTATGACAAGTAGGTTGGGAGTTTCAGAGACACCATTTTAATCTGTGAAGCAAGGAGTATGAATAAAGATAGGCTTGGAGAAGGAAATGGCCACCCACTCCAGTATTCTTGCCTGGAGAATCCCATAGACAGAGGAGCCTGATGGCCTACAGTCCATGGGGGTCACAAAGAGTCGGACACGACTGAGTGACTGGGCTTTCCAGGCGGCACTAATGGTAAAGAACCCGCTTGCCAGTGCAGGAGAGGTAAGAGACATAGGTTGAATCCCTGGATAAGGAAGATCCCTAGAAGAGGGCATGGCAGCCCACCCTCTTGCCTGGAGAATCCTAGTGGCAGAGGAGCCTGGTGGGCTACAGTCCATGGGGTCGCAAAAAGTCAGACTCACCTAAGGTAACTTAGCATGCATGCACAGCTCTGAAAGGGGAAGACTGAGTAGGAGGATTGGATGAAAAAAGGCAAACAAGGGTGCAGAGAGGCACTAATGGTGATGGGACTGGATTTGGACATGTTAAGCCTCATCATTTCATTCATGGATTACTGTTGCAAGACATTAGTCTTTCTGCTCCCTGTGGTTCCTTCCTCTCAGCCTACACACCAGTGTCAAAATCATCATGCCAGGGTACCAACTCCCCACATTTACAGGAGCACTGCTGTGGGCCCTGCCCTCCCCCAGCACCTGCATCAGGCTGTGACTATTCTGTTTCACCTGCAGACTCGGAAGCAGAAGTCGCAGGAAGGGTCACAGGAAGGGCGCAAGAGCCTAGAGGGTCATGGCCTCGCGCACTGCTCACTCATATGATCGGACAGATCAAGTACCATTCGGTTATTCTACCAAAGGTCTTGAGTACTGAATTTACCTGTAGTATCAGCTTCTGAGTTTTTTCCCACTCTGGGGAAGTTTCCAGGGAAATTTTCCAGGATCCACAGACCCCTTCCATCATATACTTCCTTCAGTCAGCTTTCACATCTTGAATTATACAGCATTACTCTGGCCACCTCATGCGAAGAGTTGACTCATTGGAAAAGACTCTGATGCTGGGAGGGCTTGGGGGCAGGAGGAGAAGGGGACGACAGAGGATGAGATGGCTGGATGGCATCAGTGACTCGATGGACGTGAGTCTGAGTGAACTCCGGGAGTTGGTGATGGACAGGGAGGCCTGGTGTGCTGTGATTCATGGGGTCGCAAAGAGTTGGACACGACTGAGCGACTGAACTGAACTGAACTGAACTGAAGGTTAAGACATTTTGAGGTCAGTTCCAGCTCTGCAACTTGCTAGATGGATGACCTTGGGCAAGATAATTAGCTCTGCCAATAGCTGGTCTCCTTAATGATCTCCATGTGCATGCATGCCAAATCACTTCAGTTGTGTCTGACTCCTTGCAATTCTATGGACTATAGCCCACCAGGTTCCTCTGTCCATGTGATTCTTCAGGCCAGAATATGGGACTGGGTTGCCATTTCCTCCTCCAGGGGATCTTCCCAACCCAGGGATTGAACCTGCATCTTTTATATCTCCTACGTTGGCAGGCAGGTTCTTTACCACTAGCGCCACCCGGGAAGCCCCAATTATTGACCCATTTATCTACTACTGACCCTCCTAGTCCTACCAATCACTGTCCATACAGACTCTACTCATTAAGCAGAGTCCTCAACTGACCAGTCCCAACACCCCGTCTCAGGCCCCCTGGCCCTCTGATTCATTGATCTCTACGGACTTCTCACTCATTGTTGCTCCAACAATTATCATTGGATTTTTACTCCATGCTAAGCACCTGGGATACATCAGTTTATAAAGCAGACAAGGATTGTCTCCTTCATGAAACTTACATACTAGTGGTGGAGACAATAAATAATACATGAGATAAATAAATCACATATTAGGAGGTGATAAAGTGCTGTGGATAAAAGGAAACAGAGCAGGGCAGGGAGAATGGAAAAGGCCAGAGGGGATGGGCTCTAATAAAGTGGTTAAGTGTAAGCTTCATTGAAAAGGTGGAACTTGAAGGAAGTGGGGTGTGAGCTATGGAATTACCTGAGGGAAGAAGGGTCTAGCGCATAGAGCAGCCAGTGCAGCGGCCCTAGGGCTAGGGTATGCCTGTAGGTTTGGGGACCAAGTCAAGAGCCTGGCTTGGTTGGAGCAGGTTTGAGAGAAGGAAACAATGTGAAAAAGCTAGGTGAGGTGTATCAGTAAGAGTTCTCCAGGGAAACAGAACCAATAGAACACATCGGTTTCTTTGCAGAACCCTGATAGATATAGATTACAGAGATATAGAGAATGTATAGGACATATAGATAAAAGATAGGCTAACAAACAGATCTGTCATCTTTGTAACTATCTACCCTTCTAACCTGTACCCAATAGAATGTGTGTACTATCTTTCTATGTGTGTGTAATTCTTAATGTCAAGAGATATATTTTAAGAAATGGCTCCCATGATTGTGGGGGCTGGCAAGTCGGGAATCTGTAGGGCAGGTGGCAGGTTGGAAGCTCAGGCAGTAGCTGATGCTGTAATCTTGAGGCAGAATCTCTTTTCCACCTGGAAACATGAATTTTTGCTTCCAGGGCTGTCTACACTGGATGATTGGATGAGGCCCACTAACATTATTGAAGATATTCACTTCTCTCCCCTTGAAGTACACTGGTAGTATGACCCATATCTACAGAATACCTTTATGACAACACATTGATTAGTGTTTGACTGAATCAGTGGGCTTCCCTGATAGCTCAGTTGGTAAAGAATCCACTTGCAGGAGGATGGAGATCCAATGCAGGAGACCCCAGTTCGATTCCTGGGTTGGGAAGATCCCCTGGAGAAGGGATAGGCTACCCACTCCAGTATTCTGGCCTAGAGAATTCCATGAACTGTATAGTTCATGGGGTTGCAAAGAGTCGGACACGACTGAGCAAATTTCAGTTTCAGTTTGACTGAATAGCTGAGTATATAACCTAGCCAAGTGGACTTATAAAACTACTACATGAGATAATGAGGGTAATTACAGACTTGCCTTTATTCTAGGGGAGAGGAGGAGACATTGGAGGGTTACATGGGAGGGCTTTAAAAGAGGAGCGAGATGGTTAAGTTGAAAGGAACACTCTGGTTACTGAGTTAGGAATATCTCAGAGACGCCTTTTGTGCATGAGTCTTTTCACAGAGTATTACATGCAGACTAGTGTGGTGGACACATTCATTCACTGAAATAACACTGTTCTCAATCACGTATGATTAGCATTCTTAGAAACACCTTTTGATGTCACCTTACACTGGGGGAAGATGATAAAAAGAAGAGAGAAAAGAGGCGAGCAGAGGGCTCTGGCATCCAGAATGACAGTCTCCAACCCATGACAGTTCAGCTGAGCGGTTTGGTTTCTAGACTCAAAACTACTTCACATTTAAAACACTTACTTTAACACTGATTTAGGACAACTCACAGATTCCCAATTCATACAGTGAGTGTGATAATCATATACAGCTGATAGATAACCGTTTGTCTCCACAAACCCGGGGGTTTGTATAAGTTTCTTGACACGATGTACTATCAGTCCCTGACTGAAAGTATATGGTCAGTGAATATTACCCATGATGTGAATACCTATTACTCTATGATGGTATGAATAAAAATGACTAGAAAGGGTAAGAAAAGCTGATGGTTATAGAAAACCTAAAAGATGAAGAGGTGCATCCTGACTCACTTCTCAAGGAATAGCCACAGACACTTTCTTTATCGATACTATCATTTAACTCAGATGAATTATTTTAACAGCTGCATAACTGGACTCTCAAGATCCAGTCTCCCCCTAACTTCAGGCATCCACAATATTTTCCTACCACAGGATCTGTTAGAGCAGGGCTAAGATACAAATAGCTGCATTTTTTAGCACCTCCACAGGTATTCCTGATAACCATCTTTGCTAACAAACCACTTTCCTAGTGAATAAGTGTAATTATGATATTCTCTTCACTTATTCGAGTCTATCCCCATTGCCTACTTAATAAGTTTAAGCATATAACATTGGTAACAAAAGCCCTTTAAGATCCATCCTCAGACTACATCTTCATTGACAAAGAATGGCAGATATAATATAACTGGATAGGGTATTTAAAATTCTCTGGTCTGCTCTTTTATTTTTTAACCAGTAAAGAAACTAAAGACTAGAATATATAAGATCTGTCCCAAGTTACACAGCTAGGAAATTCCAGAAATGAAAGGCAAATCTATGTCTCCAAGAGCATCACCCCTACAAAACACAAGACTCTCCCAAAAGTATCCATGCATAGCGTCCTCCACATTGCTTACCACTTGATTCCAGTTTTAAAGATCTCACTGTACATAGCCAAGTTTCATGAAGACTTTGCCGGCACTTCCGTTATTTCTGTGAACCCCGACAAGGATTTGTTCTCATGTCCTCGTGGTGCCTCATACGCTGCGGCTGCTTATTATGGTTCATAGTGAGCATATATGGTTCATTCATCTTTTTAAATCCCCAGTGACTCTGAACATTCATAATTCAAATTTCAGGAGAAAAATATTTGCAGATATATTAAATTTGAATCCTTCATTTTTAAAAACAATTCTCATCTCTAAAAAAATTAAGCGAGTAAAATGCAGTTTTAGCACCAATAGCAGACCTGTGTGAACAATAACATTAAGACAGAGGACTGGCTTCTACTGACATGAAGACTCAGTCATCTTCATTCAGTATTTATTCATCTCAGAATTGTTTTCACACACAAGTTTCATAACATACAGGCATACAGTAACATCAGAGGCAATATGATTAACTAAACTTTAGAACTGGTCAAAATTGAACTTCACATTAGGTTCAAAAAATTTTATACGATTTCTTCCAAATCATGTACCATAGTTTTCTGGAAACACATATTTTCCAAAAACAGGTTACTGAATCTCCTTGTTTGCACGAAAGGCAGATACTTCGTATAACTATTCTACTCAACTTAAAACATTTCTTGCCTAAAAGATAATTTCCATGTAACATATTGACCTATGGAAAGATTCAGATTTGCTACACTGTTAGGTTTCAATGTTGATACCTGGATAATAATGCCAATTTTAACTTTTAATATAATGTTAAGTTTGCATAAGAGTCTCTCATGAAGACTGAATGCTTACAAGTAGTAGGTAAAGAAAAGAGGTATAGTATGCCTGGGCAGAGGCAGAGAAAACAAAAAGTTATTTAAGTCCATCTATGTCAACATTGCTTTGCCAACAAAGGTCTTTCTACTCAAAGCTATGGTTTTTCCAGTAGTTACATGTGGATGTGTGATTTGGACTATAAAGAAAGCTGAGCACCGAAGAACTGATGCTTTTGAACTATATATTTATTTATAAATATATAAATTTATTTATTTAAATTGGAGGCTACTTTATATTGAATTGGTTTTGCCACACATTGACATGAATCCACCATAGATGTACATGTGTTCCTCATCCTGAACTCCCCTCCCACCTCCCTCCCCATCCCATCCCTCTGGGTCATCCCAGTGCACCAGCCCCGAGCACCCTGCCTCATGCTTGAAACCTGGACTGGCGATCTGTTTCACATATGATAATATACATGTTTCAGTGCCATTCTCCCAGGTTATCCCACCTTCGCCCTCTCCCATGGAGTCCAAAAGACTGTTCTATGCATCTGTGTCTCTTTCACTGTCTCACGTACAGGGTTATCATTACCATCTTTCTAAATTCAATATATATGCATTAGTTATACTATATTGGTGTTTTTCTTTCTGGCTTACTTCACTCTGTATAATAGGCTCCAGTTTCATCCACCTCATTAGAACTGATTCAAATGTATTCTTTTTAAGGGCTGAGTAATTTTCCATTGTGTATATGTACCGCAGCTTTCTTATCCATTCATCTGCTGATGGACATCTAGGTTGTTTCCATGTCCTGGCTATTGTAAACAGTGCTGCGATGAACATTGGGGCCCACGTGTCTCTTTCAGTTCTGGTTTCCTTGGTGTGTATGCCCAGCAGTGGGATTGCTGAGTCATATGGCAGTTCTATTTCTAGTTTTTTAAGGAATCTCCATACTGTTCTCCATAGTGGCTGGGGAGACTCCTGAGAGTCTCTTGGACTACAAGGAGATCAAACCTGTCAATCCTAAAGGAAATCAGTCCTGAATATTCATTGGAAGGACTGATGCTAAAGATGAAACACCAATACTTTGGCCACTTGATGTGAAGAACTGACTCATTGGATAAGACCCTGATGATTTGAAAGATTGAAGGCAGGAGAAGAAGGGGACGACAGAGGATGAGATGGTTGGATGGCATCACCAACTCAATGGACATGAGTTTGAGCAAGCTCCAGGAGTTGGTAATGGACAGGGAAGCCTGATGTGCTACACTCTTTGCACGCCACAGTGAGTCAGACATGACGGAACTGAACTGAACACCTCTACACTCACACCAGATGCAGAAAGCCATCAACAGACACTTATGCACTAGAAATGAGAGAAAAGGATAGTTTTTTTCTTAAAGACACTGACTGGGAAAGACTGAGGTCTCAGATACAGGAGTAGGACATGGCAGGGTGCAGGAATGAGGAATTGAACTAGAAACAAAGGTATTATTTACAAATATACTTAGAGAAAAATTAATTGCTTCTTACCCGCTCTTGGAATTCTATAATCAATCAACTACTAATCTGAAACAAAGACAGAATGAAGACATATTCAGACATGCAAGGATGTAAAGTTTATCTCTTATGTTTCTTAGAATGCTTTTGGAGAATATCCTCCAACAAAAACTACAGAGTAAAGCAAGAAAGAGTACATAGGATCCAAGAAGCAATGGATCCAATCCAAGAAATTAGTGAAGAGAAGATCTAGTTGGAAGTTCAGTTCAGTCACTCAGTCATGTCCAACTCTTTGCGACCTCATGGACTGCAGCACACCAGGCTTCCCTGTCCATCATTAACTCCTGGAGCTTGCTCAAACTCATGTCCATCAAAGCAGTGATGCCATCCAACCATCTCATCCTCTGTCATCCCCTGTAGGCACTTTAGAAGGCAAGTAATCTAAATCAGAGGAGGACCAAGGAGTCCAAATGGAGGACTACAGTATAAAAGTGAAATAAGTAGAAAAAATGGCTGATTCATATGACAATACATCTGAAAAAATTAAGGATCTGTGGAAATTAATGTAAACAAAACATTCAGGTGATTAACTTAGGAAAAACACAATGCTGTATAAAGATAAAAATTTTATTTTAGGTTCCAGTTCTGGATAATATGAAGTAGACTCCATTCTCTCTCTCTTCCTCTGAATGCTGCTATAAAACCTGGACAAAAAACATGGATAGCTATTTAAGGACTCTAGAAAATAAATGATATTTGGGGATAAAGCTAAAACCTGAATATCCCTAGTTTGAAACCTGGCCTTGGGCACCAGGGTTTGAACAGAGTTCCACAATAAGCCCTCAAGTTCTGAATCAATATAAGGATCTTAGAAAGATCCTTATAGGAAAAGTCACCATAACCCTTCTTTTTTTCCTTTGTTCTCTCATGCCTCAGTCCCAGGCAGTTTGGGGGAGGAAAAATATGATTTTGGATATGTTAAGACTGAGATCTCAATTAGACATCCTAGTGGAAACCTTGAGTAAGCTGTTACATACATGAATCTGGGCTACACTGTAGATGCCCATGCTGAACACGTAAGACTGGTTGGGAGTCCTCAATCTGTCCTCAGTTTACAGATGGTATTTTAAACCATTCATTTGCATGAATATAAAGAGAAGAGGTCAGAGGGTAGAATGGTACTAAGCAGTCAGGGAGAGGAGACAGAACTATCAGAAGATGTTATTACCATGGAACAGTAGGAAGAAAGTAGGAGGAAATAGCAGCCCAGAAATGCAGGAGGAAAACGAAGAAAATGTGTTGATCTAAAGCCAAGAGGCTTCCCAGGTGGCTCTAGTGGTAAAGAACTCGCCTGCCAATGCAGGAGATTCAAGAGACACAGGTTCGATCCTTGGGTCAGGGAGATCTCCTGGAGGAGGGCATGGCAACCCCCTCCAGTATTCTTGCCTGGAGAATCCTATGGACAGAGGAGCCTGGCGGGGTACAGTCCATAGGGTCACACAGACTCAGACACAATTGATATGACCTAGCATGCATGCAAAGCCAAGTAAATAGAGTCATCACCTATGTCAAGGGCTGCTGGTAGGTGATATGAGCACTGTGAACTGATCATCAAGTTCAGCAAAGGGCACCTTATCAAAGCAGTTTCAGTGGAGAGGTGGGGGCACTTAACTGAAAGGTTTGAGAGAACAGAGGGTTCTACCTATGGGATGAATGAGGACAAGTTTATTAAAACCCAAATCTTCTCATTAAAACAATTAAAAAGCACAATATTTTAAAAATCGTCTTAAAAGTATCAAAAAGCTGAAAAGATCATGAAGGTTTACCAGGTCAAAACCTAAGTGAAATGTGATCCTAGAAAATGACTGATGAGGTAGCTTTCTGCCTGGTGGCATTTGAAGATTCGAAAGCTGATTTCTGACAAACTGCTGGGGCAAGGTAAACAGAGCTCAAAAGCCACAGTCAGTTTCATGGGGGGGCATCTAAAAGGAAACCCTCCCAGTTTAAAGCTGGAAACTGAAAGGGCTACACACTTCAGGGTGAAGGAGAAACCAGAACTGAACATGTGCCCCTCTCTGTAGCACCCAGAGGATTGCAAGGATGTGTGTGTACTTCAGAGTAAGAGGAAAATGAGCCAACCCCTAAGATTTTATGACCAAGGACAGCCTTCATGTGGGTGGGAAGCCGGATTCACCTTCCCTGAGTGTTCTAAAATATCCCAGACCGTTAGGTGCTTCACACAAACAAAAGCAAATCTTCCCTGCAAGAACATGCCTGCAGCTAGGCTTTAGAATTCCTTCAATATAATTGCTTGAAGACAAGGAACAGCATAGCACCAAAAAGTAATCAGTCAAATAGGGAACTAAGGTGCCATGTTAAACAACCATCAGAAACAATCTGGAGCAAAGACTCCGGATATTGAAATTATCAGACAGGAATTCTAAAATAACCTGCTTATTTTGAGCCTGGGAAATAAGCGCTTCAGCCCCTCCACTAGCATTTCTTCTTCAAAGATTGCTACCTAGAGAAATGTGAACTCTATTTCCCAGGCTTCTAGTGACAGACTTAGGTTTCCTAAGTCCACGGTTATTTTTTGTAGCTTTCTTTTTTCCTTTTTTTTTTTAAATATTAAACAATAGCTATTGATGACTTCCCTTGAACTATCCACATTTTCAAGAAAAAATAATAAATAACCTGCTTACTATGAAGACAAGCTTGAAACTATCATCTGTGAAAGGGATCACACAATCTAGCATTTTGAGTAGAAAAAAAGATCTACTTTAATTTTGCTATGTAACCTTTCATTTTGCTATATAACATTTCTGCAGAGGACTATGCTGCAGTCTGTATATAGTTCCATAAGGTCAAGTTTGCTAACCATGCTTTTTTATAACATATTGACTTTTTGCCCAATGATTCAAGTTTTTTAAAGAATCAAGAAAAGATAAAGGGCTAAAACCACATAGAGATGAAGGTTCAAGTGCCAAAAATATGCCCAAAGTAGTAACTCTTGAACTCCACTCAGAGACGCTCCTTAGACTAAGTTGTTTATCAGGGAATTCAACTGTGATGGAAAATGATGTGTACAAAGTGAAGTGAAGTTGCTCCGAAGTGAAGCTGGGTCCAACTCTTTGCGACCCAGTGGACTGTAGCCCACCATGCTCCTCTGTCCATGGGATTTTCCAGGCAAGAGTACTGGAGTGGGTTGCCATTTCCTTCTCCAGAGGATCTTCCTCAATCAAACCCAGGTGTCCCATATTGTAAGCAAGGTGCTTTACCGTCTGAGCCACCAGGGAAGTCAAAGACTCTTTAAATCTTCACTGAAGGGAAAGATTTTTAAAATTTTCATTGACATTCTCACAAGCATTAAAATCAAGTTATAATTATCTTCTTAAGTAAAGTGAAAGGAGATTTTCAGATAAATTACTTCAGAAATACATACATCTTATTATCTATATTTTAAGGTCAATCTATGTTTTTCTGTCCATGGGATTTTCCAGGCAAGAGTACTGGAGTGGGTTGCCATTTCCTTCTCCAGAGGATCTTCCTCAATCAAACCCAGGTGTCCCATATTGTAAGCAAGGTGCTTTACCGTCTGAGCCACCAGGGAAGTCAAAGACTCTTTAAATCTTCACTGAAGGGAAAGATTTTTAAAATTTTCATTGACATTCTCACAAGCATTAAAATCAAGTTATAATTATCTTCTTAAGTAAAGTGAAAGAAGATTTTCAGATAAATTACTTCAGAAATACATACATCTTATTATCTATATTTTAAGGTCAATCTATGTTTTTAAGTCATAAATACACACACACACACACACATATACACAGATAAGATAGATATACATATATATCAACTCTGATAGTTCAGCTGGTAAAGAATCTGCCTGTAATGCTGGAGACCTTGGTTCAATTCCTGGGTTGGGAGATCTGCTGGAGAAGGAATAGGCTACCCACTCCAGTAATCTTGGGCTTCCCCTGTGGCTCAGCTGGTCAAGAATCCACCTGCAAGGCAGGAGACCTAGCTTCGCTCCCTGGGTTGGGAAGATCCCCTGCAGAAGGGAAAGGCTACCCACTCCAGTATTCTGGCCTGGAGAATTCAGTCCACGTGGTTGCAAAGAATTGGACACCGAGCAACTTTCACTCACTTCACTCACTCATTTATATATCAACCTATTAGTAATTCAAAGTACTAACTCATAGATCACAGATAGACCAATGGGACAGAATCCAGAAAGAACAAAATATATGTGAAATCTGGTAAAAGATAAAGATGACACCTTAAATCAGCGGGAGGAAAAGATGGCTTAATTAATAATGTTCTGACATCTGGATAGCTAGCCCCCCAAAATTTAAATTGGCCCTATAATCCCACATCTTACACCAAAATTATTCCAAAGGATCAAATATTTTAAAGTAAAATATAAAGCTGGAAAATAGTAGGTAATTTAAAAAGTAATCTTGGTATGGATAAATACTTTTTACCTGTGATTTAAAACTCAGAAGCAATAAAAGAAAGGATTAATCAACTTTGTTTAAGAATCAAAAGCTATGTAAGAAACAAAACCACCACTATCCACAAAGTCAAAAACCAAAACCAAAACTAATAAAATACATTTGCAACTCATGACAATAGCCTAATCGTCTTGTTATGAGTGCCTTTAAATTGATTTCTAGAAACCAACAAGCCTAGAATGAGAAAAACAATGGCTCTTAAGCACACGAAATGATGCCCAGTCTAAGGAACACATGAAATGATGCCCAACCTAATTCACAGTAAGATAAGGGCACTCTCAGTTATGATTAAGTGCTAGGATCTAATGTTTAGCCTGGTGACTGAATTAATAAAACTGTATTGTACACTTGAAAGTTGCTATGAGAGTACAACTTCCATGTTCTCACCATTAACAAAGAAAGTGAAAGTGAAGTCGCTCAGTCGTGTCCGACTCTTTGCAGCCTCATGAACTGTAGCCCTCCAGGCTCCTCCGTGCATGGGATTTTCCAGGCAAGAATACTGCAGTGGGTTGCCATTTCCTTCTCCAGGGTATCTTCCTGACCAAGGGATCGAACCCAGGTCTCCAAGAGCAAAATGCTAAGTGTGTGAGGTGAAGGCTGTGTTAACTAACCTTATCGTGGTAAACATTTTGAATATATATGTACACTGAATCATTACATTGTACACCTTAAACTTACACAACGCTGTAAATTGATTATATCTCAGATTATATTTCAATCAAACTGGAACAAAAACCCATCTTGAGACACTCTTTTGCTTAGACTGGTAAAGATCAAGGAGTTAGCTAATTTTCTGTGCTGGCAAGCTGTTGGGCCCCCACCTTCCATGCCTGTGGACACACAGGACAGCCTCTAAGGAGGGCTAGATGCCACTGTTTGGCTAAGTTAAAAACTGAAGGCACCCTGTGGACCTAGCAATCCACTTCAGGGAGTTTTTCCACCAGAAATATTTGCCAGTGCACATAACCAACGACATTAATTGCAGCATTTCTCTTTCTTTAATAATTAAAGCAGAACATGCTGTTTTTCTATTTAATAGGAGAAAATATAAGGTTTATTTGCATGTGCCTGAGGAACTCTCAGTAATGAGTAACTTGCTGAATACTCAGAGGTAAAGGCTTATATATTAACTGAACAAAAGGAGGAGCTTCACTGGGAAAGTATACCAGGTTCTGTTGGGTGCTTTTTTTAACAGACCATTTTATACCCTGCCTTTTTTCGTAATATATATATTTTATTGAAGTATAGTTGCCTTACAATGTTTCAGGTGCACAGCAAGGTGATTCAGTTATACATAGACACATATATTATTTTTCAAATTATTTTCCATTATAGGTTATTACAAGATATTGACTATAGTTCCCTGCATTAGAGTAAACCTTTGCTGCATATCTATTTTTTTAAATTAGAAATCTAGCATTCTATTTATACTAAGTCAAACAAGTGGAATCAAAATGTCACCAAAATATTTGTTAGGCAAAAGTTCATGTTTTCTAAAATATATATATTACACATACTATTTCTATATTCTTTTTTTAATGTTCTTTGTCAAGCCTTAAAAAACATTAAAAAAAGAGAGAGAGAAGAGAACGAGAAACTGGAAAATATAAACTAAATGAAACGGGAGTACTGAATATGAATAGAAAAAGTGAAACAAATTAGATAAAAGAAAAAGATCATCATTTTAGTTAGCATCAAATTCAAGTTAATTCCCGACTTTCCCATACCTCAATGTGCTCTTATCACATGCAATGGAATATTTTGCAGCTATTGGAAAGAGTCATAATGGAAAGATCTTTGAGATATGTTGCTAAATAAAAGCAAAGTGCAGGACAACATATCTAGCACCTGTGTTATGGAGAGTTGACGGTTGTATATGTACAGACTATTTCTGGAAGGACACATCAGTTCAGTTCAGTTCAGTTCAGTTGTGTCCAACTCTTAATGACCCCATGGACTGCGGTACACCAGGCCTTCCTGTCCATCACCAACTACCAGGGTTTACTCAAACTCATGTCCATTGAGTCGGTGATGCCATCCAACCTTCTCATCCTCTGTCATCTCCTTCTCCTCTTGCCTTCAATCTTTCCCAGCATCAGGGTCTTTTCCAATGAATCAGCTCTTCACATCAGGTGGCCAAAGTTTTGGAGCTTCAGCTTCAACATCAGTCCTTCCAATGAATATTTAGGACTGATTTCCTTTACGATGAACTGATTGGATCTCCTTGCAGTCCAAGGGACTCTCAAGAGTCTTCTCCAACACCCCAGTTCAAACACATAGAAGCTGGTAACTGCTGTTACTGCTGGGAAGAGAAACTGGAAAGGTGAAAGAATGGGAGAGAGGAAGTTACCTTTCACTGTATAAGTTTTGAATTTGTACCACGTGCTATCAAAAAAGGAAAAAATGATGTTAAAAGACAGTGATGTTAAAGAAAAAAAAAGTGATGTTATCTACTGAATAACACTCAGAGGATAACGCAGTCATAAATAACACCCCCTCCCTCTC
>SJYC01103205.1:0-12168 GCA_006408675.1 Madoqua kirkii
TAACTGGTTGAGTATAGTGAAGTCGCTCAGTCGTGTCCGACTCTTTGCAGCCCCATGGACTGTAGCCTACCAGGCTCCTTTGTCCATGGGATTTTCCAGGCAATAGTCCTGGAGTGGATTGCCATTTCCTTCTCCAGGGGATCTTCCCAACCCAGGGATTGAATCTGGGTCTCCCGCAGTGTAGACAGACGCTTTACCGTCTGTGCCACCAGGGAAGTCTATACCACCAGGTTGAGTATAGGTTTCCCTTAAAATGTAGCCCTGGGGATAGAAGTGCATTTTATAACCCATCAACTAATTGAAGTCATTTTATTTTAAAGAGATGTGTCATAGCCCCTCAGGCCTCAGCAAATCATTCCTTGGAAATAGTTAGATCACCTGTTTCCTAATTTAACACACATCTGCTCATCCTACAATGTGTTCAACTTGAATTGGGTGCTGGGCCAAGTTCTTAACATGAGCTCATAGACTTGTTGGAGAACTAGAAAAAGACACAATGATAAATTAATCTGGAGTGCCAAGGGTTACTAGCAGTTCCATTTTGGCAGGGTAAGGTGATAGATGAGGCTGGACAGGCTACATCGATCTGGTTGTGAAGGGCCTTGAAGGCCTTGCTTTTAAGCAGGTGTGACAGTGGTTGGATCTGTAGGATGGGCATGTCATGTCACTGGTGGCTGGAATGGGAGATGGACTGGAGCCCACCACAAAGACTGGCAGGAGCCTGAGGAAACTTACCAGGAGGAATCTGATATAGGACTGCTGCTGCTAAGTCGCTTCAGTCGTGTTCGACTCTGTGCGACCTCATAGACGGCAGCCCACCAGGCTCCCCCGTTCCTGGGATTCTCCAGGCAAGAACACTGGAGTGGGTTGCCATTTCCTTCTCCAATGCATGAAAGTGAAAAGTGAAAGGGAAGTCGCTCAGTCGTGTCCGACTCTTAGCGACCCCATGGACTGCAGCCTTCCAGGCTCTTCCATCCATGGGATTTTCCAGGCAAGAGTACTGGAGTGGGGGCCATTGCCTTCTCCGAGGGCATAAAAGATTGTGCTTTTCAGATATAGGACTGCCTGAAAATATTTATAACTCCTTTATTTTTTGTATCACAATGGCTAAAAATGGTAGAATAACATCAGGTAATAATCAGAGTTGTGTCAGAGAGTGACACTGTACTTTGGTTAAGTAAGGTATGTTGCTGAAATAAATTAACAATTGAACTTTAGGTGGTTAAACAGTTTTTCTAACTTTAGAATGTCCTATTCACTACAAGGGAAAAAAGTTGGGGAAAAAAAAAGAAAAGCACAATCTTTTATGCTCTGGTAAAATTTATATATCAGTGGCAACTACCTGTAACTTAGAAATGTGAAATGTAACAACTAAAAACTGGCAGTAGCTTCCTTTGTATTGAAGTGCCAAAGGTCATCATACAGGCTGGTTAGGCTATTGAGGTCTTGCCTCTTCCCATACAACCTCAACTTGTTCACATGGTTCCCAACTCTGGTTTCATCCACACCTTTTTAAAGGCTCCTAACCGACCCATGATGGGCTTCCCAAGTGGCCCTAGTGGTAAAAATATCTGCCTGCCAATGCAGAAGATGTAAGAGATGCAGGTTTGATCACTTGGTCAGAAGATCCCCTGGAGAAGGGCATAGCAACACACTCCAGTATTCTTGCTTGGAGAATCCCAGGGACAGAGGAGCCTGGCGGGCTACAGTTCACAAGGTTGCAAACAGTTGGACACTACTAAAGTGACTTAGCATGCACACAACCAGACCATGATAGTTCCTACCTCTGAGCTTTCTTTCCCATTTTTCTCATATGTTCACTCTATCTAGAACACTCAAACTTCATTCCATTTGTGGCTGTTGTCATAAAGTAATTCCTCACTGAGGTCTGCTGCAACCATGCAGTCTAAAGCTGGGCTCCTGACTCTTTTCCATACTATCTTTATTTACTCATTCCACATACTATAATTACTTGTGAATATTAATTTCCTTTTATAATACCCATCTTCACTATCCAAGGTTCATGAAAGTGGAAACTATGCATGTATAACCACTGTACACTATGCTTAACAGAAATTATTAAAAGAATGACTATCTTCCCCTTTCTGGTTTTCTGGCCACCAGCATTCCCCTTTCAGAACGCCTCTAGAATGGGCATTCCTAGTAATAACTCCCTCATCTGGGCTGGGTGGGAGGACATGCTATCGTTATCACAGGCTGCTCTCATGAGATGGCCCAAGGCCACGCTGTCATGCCACACTGCCTCTCATCTACACCCACATCAGCCTCACCCTGACATTTAAAGCCAAGTGACTCTCTAGGGTGGCCTAGAACGTACCATAAAGGAAGTGACCCAGTGCAGTACGCAGCCTCGGTCAATTCTTTGATTCACCCTTTACCAGTTGTGTGACTTCTGACAAGTCTCTAATCCTCTCTTCAACCTTCAGATGGGGGTAGTAGAAATGGTCTCACATAACTGTGAGGATTAAGTGGGAATGCTTACAACAGTACCTCGCACCAGGTATGCCCTCAAACGTTAACTGTTACCCCCAGTGACTGACGACAAAGCTCTTGATATTCCACAGCCTGAGCACTATGCTTTCTGGGGTCAGGTAGGTTTAGAGTCAGCGCGGGGAGTTAGGACCACATTGCCATAAACAGGTAAACACACTTGGAAGCACCATTTCTAGCCACTCTTCAGTTCAGTTCAGTCTCTCAGTCATGTCCAACTCCTTGTGACCCCATGAATCACAGTGTGCCAGGCCTCCCTGTCCATCACCAAGTCCTGGAGTCAACCCAAACTCTTGCGCATTGAGTTGGTGATGCCATCCAGCCATCTCATCCTCTGTCGTCCCCTTCTCCTCCTGCCCCCAATCCCTCCCAGCATCAAGGTCTTTTCCAATGAGTCAACTCTTCGCATGAGGTGGCCAAAGTATTGGAGTTTCAGCCTCAGCATCAATTCTTCCAATGAACACCCACTCTTAGTGATATCTAATTAGATCACTAGGCAGCTTGCACATCTTAAACACTGCATACTTTTCTCACTTATTTTCAGAAAGACACACTGATTAGTAATTTTTATGGAACCTCCCCCCCCCCACCCCGAGGATAGTGATGTGTGGTATACAGGGTAAGACAAAGAATGAGGAGGGACATGTCCATACATCCAAACCCTGACATGGGCAGAGAACCATCATGAGCACACTGGAGATGTCCTTGAGTGATGGAAATAGTAGAGCTTTGTATCTTTCATCCCTTCACAAATTGATATAAAAATATCAAAAGTAAAAATAGGATCCAAAATATGTTTAGCAGGAGTTGGGGTGGGCACCTTCCCACTGCAGGATAAAGCAGGTAGGAATGGTTATTTCCAGATTGTCCTGGTGGCTAATCCAGCACGGGTGGGTAGAGCAAAGTACAAACAGGGTAAGGAAGAGAAAAGAATTAAGACAGCTACGGGCTGTGCACTCTTATATTACATTCACATGTAAGGAACTAAACATGGTTATTTCCTCAACCAAAGGCATGCATGCATTTTAGAGCTATTTGTTCCAAGACTCTGAGGCTGGAAGCCCTAGTCTGCTGCAAGGTCAAGGTGCCATTTCAAGAGCAGTCACTGAATATGGAGAAAGGCAACATCTTGATGAGGTGCTGCTCTCTAAGACAGGCAAACTTACCAGGGAGAACTCAGGTGCAAGATGAATCAGCTGGCGATGAGGAAGCCCTGATGAGAGAGTTTGAGTGGGGGAAACTTGGAGAAATTTTTCCAACAGGAGCTGGCACTTTCAGAGCTATTCATGGGAGCCTGGAGACATTGAAGAATATAACAAAAAGTCTACAAGCTAATTCTCTACTCTACCCTTCCCCAGCCAGAGTAGAATTGGTACTTCCAAGGGAAATTCCAAAAATCACTGGGCAATTCCAAAGTGCCCTAGGAAAGCACTGGTATGGGAGATGGGTTCTAGGTCTGCTTCTCTGTCCTTTTCCTAGAGTCCAGGTGAATGGGATGGGTACACTGGCTCAGCACTTCCTCTGCCACATGTTCAGACTCATTAGTGTGCTGGGAAGTGTTTGTGTGAGGGGTGGGCTGGATGTGCTGAGGATGGAGGGTCCCAGTGATCCTCATCTTCTGTCTCAGTGTCTATCAGCAAAACTAGGAAAGTGAGTTGCAGAATGAACTGCTCCATCTAGGAGGCTTGGGTAAAGGAAAGTCCCTGTCAGTAATTGCTCAACTCTTTTCTAATGCCATGCAGACTGGCTGGCAGAAGCGAAGGTGACTGAGAGACTCTAAGTCAGAGTTCTCAAAAATGCACGTTTGGGGTTAAGCCAAAGGTCAGACTGCTGGCGTGCAGAGTCAGACTACTTCAGATTTTAAAAAATAGCACCCAGGCAACTTTTGGCTTCCTTAGTTGAGAAGGTCATACATAAGGTGTTAATAATGTGGCAGAATAAATTCACTGCTAATAGGTCAGATGAATCATAAATACATCCAAGTCGGCTCAGGCATTTCTAATAGGCCATTTATTTTTGCCTTCCCAGACAAGGGAGTGACTAGTCATCTCAGAGGTCTAATTTCATGAAGACCCAAGCCTAACAGGAGCGGTCTCAGGGAAAACAGACTGTCATTGGATGGAGGGCCAGCAGACTGCACTAATGCTGGCAGAAGGACAGCTGCTGCAGCTGTCACTGGGATGAGTGGCAGCAGGAACCTTAGCTCAAAGGCAAGCAAACACCAAGGGGCAACAGCTCTTACTAAAAACAAAAGGAAGAACTCAGCTGAGAAATATGTTTCTTGTGAGGGATTCAAGGTAGGAGGTAACAGAACCAGCAGGACACAGGGATAGTACTGAAACCAGATCTCTGCAGCAGTGAGCAGTTTTCCAAGTTTATTGTTGGATCTGGGGTTGCCAGCCATGAGAAGCTACAGAAGAACATGTATGGGCCCAGGGCATGGTGGATTCCAAGCAACCTCTTGAAATTCTGCTCCACCTGCAGCTCATCCAGGGACAAAGGATGAGTTGTTGATCACCTAACAGGAGATAGCAACCCAATTAGGTGGCCTTTATTAGGTGGTAGCTGAATTTAGAGAATTGGGGGCTTTAAAGCTACTGGAAGCATCCAAGTTTATGTTCAACCTGAAGTCCTGATTCCACCATCACAAAGAATATCCTCTCCTATAACTTGGAGCTGAGGTACAGCTTTCATGGGGGCTGGCAGGTCACCCAACTTGATGGAGAGCACTTTCAGACCAGGAACCTGCCACACAGCTTCCCAGATTACAGCTGACTTGCTCTTCCACCTTCATGCCTTAGCATGCTCCAGCCTGCAGTAGTGTGGACTTCCCATTCTTTGTGATGAGGAAGGGGAGATGCCATGATGGGCTGTGTTTGAAGGCAAATGGATGTTATTTTATCTGTGATTTCTACTGACAGCACTAAAGATTTAAAGATAGTGAGGGAACTGTACCTGCAGGACTAGAGTATCACTCCGACTTCTGGGAGTGGCCCCTGCCAGAGAATGTCACGGTGCTGCTGATCACTCCATGGAATTACTCCACGCTGCTCAGTACTGTAAGAATGGGGTAATCTTTAAATGGTAGAACACCCAGGTGGTGGAGAGGAAATGGCAACTTTTAAGTGCAAAATCAGAAATTCAAAGCTCTCTCCATCTTCTGTGAACACAGAGTTTCAGAAAAGTGGACAATAGGAAGGCAAGGACCAGGATCCAAGAGTCCAATATTCTGGGAGCAACAAATATACTCTAATGCAGTGGATACAGAGGACTGCCCAGCCAAGGGAAAAAGGGTGGTTAAGAACACTCTGACAACCTGCCCAAACTCTAACCTCATCAGCTGCACATCATGAAATGGCAAGTCACAGAAACAGAGGTGGCCTAGAACACCTCTAGTTTTTAGAATCATCACACCCAAACTTGAGCATGCCCCTGACTGCCTTGTGTAGAGCACTACAATGCAGAACAATTGGAAGAAAATGTCTGCACAGACTGTGTCCCTAATTTAGGGATTATCCAAGGGTGAGAGTCAAACTGAAGCCCAGAGGAACTGGGTAACTCAGGAATTTAGATCAACATCTGCCTTCCAGACAGGGGTCCCGTGTTCTGAAAGCTGGGTTTAGTGCAATATCCAGAATCATGGGCTGTGTATGAGGTCAAGTCACCAGTCCTGAAGAGCAAACTGAGTGCTAGTAATTGACGTGATGCTACCAATTAGGAGTTGCTAAATCAAAAAAGGACACACTGTTCAAATGAATTATCCCAGGAGGCAAATTCAAGTAAGAAGCCAGTGGACATATGAACCAGGGAAGTCTGACAAAAGGTAGTTTGAAACAGAAGGCAGGAAGCATAATTTAACTCCTGGGCCAATGCATAGATAACTGCACTTTTTTTACACTGGTGTCAGCAGTAGGGGGTGAGGAAAACAAAGGGTTCCATTAAAGGTAGAAAGCCTTCTACAAGTAAAGTAAAATGCTTATAGACCACTTTCTTTTTTGTTCCTTTGCTTCTCAACCTTAATTTTTACAATTTTATAATTTCTCTTAATGGTGAACATTAGTTTACTATAGAAATTATTCTATGTTGTTAATGAAAGTCCATTCTGGCTCTGATACTTGGTAATTCAGACTAATTAAATATCACTGCTATTCAACCAAGATACTTCCTGAAGTATGAAGAGTGTTTGCCATTCTTAAGGTTTCAAAACCCATATTAGTGTGAACCTTGATTCTCAGTAAAAACAAAATAACTATCTTCAAGTAAGCTTTCATGGTTATTCTCCTGCATTCAATAATTAATACACTCAGTCTCAAAGCTCTTCCATGTCACTTTTCTCCTATATGAGTCTCTGATGCTGAATGAGGTTTGCAGTCTGGTTAAAAGCTTTCCCACATTTATTACATTTATAGGGTTTCTCTCCTGTGTGAATCCTCTGATGTTGAGTCAGGTGTGTACTTCGGATAAAGGCTTTCCCACAGATTTTACATTTGTAAGGTTTTTCTCTAGTATGAATTCTCTTATGCTGAGTGAGGGCTGAATGGTCACTGAAGGCTTTCTCACATATATTACATGTATAAGGCTTCTCCCCAGTATGAATTCTCTGATGTTGGGCTAGGGCTGATTGGTCCCTGAAGGCTTTCTCACACAAACCACATCTGTAAGGTTTCTCCCCAGTATGAATTTTTCGATGTCGAGCAAAGGATGAATTATCCCTGAACGCTTTCCCACATTCATTACATTTATAAGGTTTCTCTCCGGTATGAATCCTTTGATGTTCAGTAAGGGAAGAGTTCACCCTGAAGGCCTTTCCACATTCATTACATTCAAAAGGCTTCTCTCCAGTGTGAATTCTCTGATGCTGAAGAAAACTTGTACTCTGATTGAAGGCTTTCCCACATTCATTACATTTATAGGGTTTCTCTCCACTATGAATATTCTGGTGTTTGGTAAGATGTGCCCTACACACAAAGGCTTTGTCACAAATATTACATTTAAAAGGTTTCTCTCCAGTATGTATTCTGTGATGGTGGGCAAGGTGTATGTTTCGGATAAAAGCTTTTCCACATAAGCTGCATTCAAAAGGTTTCTCTCCAGTATGAATTTTCTGATGATAAGTAAGTGAGGAGCTCACTGAGAAGGCCTTGCCACATTCCTTACATTCATATGGCTTCTCACCAGTGTGAATTCTTTGGTGATGGATGAGGTGTGTGCTCTGGTGAAAGGCCTTCCCACATTCTCTACATTCATATCGCTTCTCTTTAATAACAATTTTCTGATTTGCATTAAGTTTTTCACTATGAATCTTCTGGTGTTTATTGAGGGTTGAACTCTTAGTGAAGACTTTTCCACACTCACTACATTCAAAGCTTTTTTGCTAGACTGAAATCCCTGACTTTGAACAAAAGATGAGTTCATGGTGCTGTGTTTTCCAGATTCATCACATTTCTGGTCACCAATCACAGACAAAGTTTTCTCATGAGCAAGCACCACTTGCTTCAAGTTTATCTCCTGGCCTCCATGCTGCCATTCCAACAGGCTATCATATTTCCAGCAACTATCTCTAGTGAATCTTTCCTTTATCATCCACTGACCCAATTCTCCTTCAGGAATATCTGTCTTGAGAATAGATTTCTTATTCATAGGTGCAATCACCCAGTCTGAAAGACATTAAAAATAAACATGTCTGTTTTATCATAGTAAAACATCTAGTTGGCATAAGTACATGACCTTGTTTATAATGCTAACAAAGAAGTTGCAATTTTGAAGACTTCTTGAAATGAATATAGAAAAAGAGGAAAAGAAGTGGATAGAAGACATGGCAGGACCGGGTTGATCAAATATACTATGATGAAGCAGGAAAATTTGGAGATGGCATTCAGAAATCATAGGCCTGAGTGAAATATTTATTTTCTTTGTGATTACAGAGAAGTTACCCGAATTTTAAAGTCTCAAGAAACCTATACAGACAGCAATATGCTAACAGATAAGGAAACAAAAAACAAAACATGCATCTTGTCTATTTTAGTGATATGGGCTTTAAAATAACCTAAATGTGGCCTTAAGAAACCACTGCAACTAGAGGTCAACACCTGTAGAAAAAAAGTTCAGCTTTCAGAATAACTACTAAAATCAGCATTTATGTTCTGTAAACTCATTTCAGCATTCAGATGGAAAACAAAAAGTTAGGCTGTGAAACACTGATATCTACTAATAAAGTTAGGACTTTCTCCTGTGGTAAGGGCTTCCCAGGTGGCACTAGTGGTAAAGAACCTGCCTGCCAATGCAGGAGATAGAGGTGACATCAGTTTGACCCCTGGGTTGGGAAGACTCCCTGGAGGAGGAAATGGCAACCCACTCCAGTGTTCTTGCCTGGGGAATCCCATGGACAGAGGAGCCTGGTGAGCTGCAGTCCTTAGGGTTGCAAAAGAGTCAGACATGAATTGAAGTGACTTCACACACATGCACGCTACTGGTAAGGAAGCAATGTCTTCAAACCTATATGAATGTGACACTGATATGAAGAAAATGTACCATGATGATATTTATGTGAGCACAGAAAATTTGGAACAAAGCAGAAAATCTGCCAGGATACATCAGTATGTCTTGGAGGCAAGGCCCTGAATTTGGGCAAAGGACTATACTAGTCATTAGAAATGGGACTCTGCTACCAGGATATGGGCCATGGTCTCATGAGTTGTCTGATAAGATGATTCCTCTTCCCACAAACAAACTCCACACTTAACTCAACAACATTCTCACTTGGTCTCATGGTAGCCTGATATTAACAAGCAGAATTTGAATGAACATTAGTTTCTGGTACATATTTGTGAATGTCTGTCTTTTAGTTTGTCTATTTAATACTTTGTACCAAGAAATGCAATGATAAGCACTTGATATTAACAGATGATGCAAAGATTCCTGGGAAAGCCTATCAAGAACAAGCCTCCTTCAACACTTTTTTCTCCTACTCCCTCCAGAAAATCTATAAAGAGCTATAATCATTATCATCATCATCATCTCCTTGTACTTATCTGGAAAAGAAAGTTAAATAGGTGTACTTCAAGGCTAAAATCCTTGTGAGCTTAGAATAACATATCTTCATTCAAAAGAAAGAGTGTATAAACACCTGTTTTGCCAAATCTCAAAATCTTAAGAACTGAATTTTGCTTCTGGACTTGACAGAGGGGCCCTGTGGCAGACCAACGTTACTGCAAAAAATAAAGGAAAAAAATCTGCACTGAAAAAAGAATCTGTCTAAAGTCATCAGATATCACTTGAGGCCAACTTGATAGTCTAACATTTGAGAGAGAAGAAAAATGCAGAGAGGTGATTCAGTTTTTTTTCTTTTTCTCACAGAATTTGATGAATTCTTAAGTTTCTCAAGGCAAGAAACTAAGCTAAGTAGAAATTCAGAATTCTCTATAGTCTTATAGTACCGTTGAGCCAAAACTGGAGTTCAGGACATTCTTGGGGTGGGGTGAGTGGTGGTCACAGTAAACATATAAAGCTCTCAGCTGGGACTCCTGGAGGGCTACAACTCAGTAGCAAGGGCTTCAGGAACATTCAACCCAATCTCCAGCTAAAGAGTCCCTGGATGGATTAGGAAGGTTTGCTTTCACTCCAGCTGTCTACCAGAGGGAAGGCAAGCTTTCTCTGGAGGGAAAATAACATCATTCAGAGCCTATTCACTCCTTCATACATAATGTCTAGGATTCAGTCTTAAAGTACCAGTAGTAATAAGAAATTATTAAATCAAGATAAAAAGCAAATAATAGACAGAGATCCTCAGAATTCAGACACCAAATTTATCAGACATGGAATTTAAAAATAAGTGTGAATACTATGTTCAATAAAACAGATAAGAATGAGAATTTTAACAGAGAACTGGAACCAAAGAATCAAGTGAAAATTCTAGAATTGAAAAATATAATAAATGAAATAAAGAACTCAATAGATGGATTTAACAGTATATTATCAGACAGCAGAAGAGAGGAATGTGTGCTGTGCTTAGTCGTTCAGTCATGTCCGACTCTTTGTGTCCCCATGGACTGCAGCCCGCCAGGCTCCTCTGTCCATGGGGATTCTCCAGGCAAGAATACTGGAGTGAGTTGCCATGCCCTCCTCCAGGGAATCTTCCCAACCCAGGGATCGAACCCAGGTCTCCCTCATTGCAGGCGGATTCTCTACCGTCTGAGCCTCCAGGGAAGCCCAGAAGAGCCTATGCACCACAACTAAAGAAGAACCCCCACTCCCTGCAACTAGAGAAACGCCTATGCAACAAGGAAGACCCAGCACTGTCAAAATAAAAATAAATAAATAAACAAAACCATTTAAAAAATGTCATTGCACAAAATAATACTAGCAATGTCTTGAGAGGTCGAACATACATACATAATTAAAATACATAAGAAAAGTTAACACAAAAGATGAAAGAAAATAAAATTATTTCAAGTTATTAGCATTGCCTGGGAATTACTTATTTTGGATAGTAATAAGCTGGTTTTATTTACTAGACTTAGCAATAAAAGACAGTTAAAGAAGATACAAGCTCTTATGGGGGAATATAGAACAATAAAAATAGTTAATTCAAGAGAAGGCAAAATAGAAGACAAAAAAGAGATTTAAAGCAAGTGAGTAAAATTAAAAATAAAATAGCAGACAGCCAATACTATATATATATTAGCATCTGGTCTAAATTATCCTATTAAAAACTAAGGTTGTGAGACTGTATTTAAAAAAATAAAATCCAACTATAAGCCACTCATGAGAGTATTACCAGAGACATAGACCCAGAAATAAAAATAAAGAACAGAAAAGGATGTATCAAGCAAGCACTAACCACAAGAAAGCTGGTGTACCTATACTACTATCAGACAAGTCTCATTTAATTAGAGAAAAGAGACTTTTAAATTGTTCATATTGACTAAAGGTTTGTTCAATTATCTACGAATATATAACAAATCTATATTTTCATGTAATGTAACTTAAAAATGTATAAAGTAAAAACTGGGACAATAAAAGGAAAAAAGAAATCTTAACAATGATAGATATTTTTGCACACCATTCTCAAAAACTCGGAAATCAAGCCATTATGAATAGGGGTGATCTGAGCTATAAGATAAACTTGACCTAATGATATACTGAATATTTGGAACCATACTCAGCAATGACAGAATAAAATATATATATTTAAATCCATACATAACATTAACCAAAATGGAGAAGGAAATGGCAGCCCACTCCAGTATTCTTACCTGGGAAATCCCATGGACAGAGGAGCCTAGTGGGCTACAGTAGGAGTCAGACACAACTTAAGGGATTAAACCATCACCAGCAAAGTAGAATAAACACATTTCACAGGACACAGATCATTCAGAATGTGTACTCTGAACTCAGCGGAATTACATCAGAAATAAATAATAAAATACAAAAAAGGTAGTTAGAAAATCTCCAGATATTTTAAAACTAGTCCATACATTTTAAAATAACTGATTAAAAAAGGAGGAAATCACAACAAAACTTGAAAATATTGTAAACTAAATGGTAACAGAAACATGAAACATAACAAAATGCAGCTACAGCATGGTTAGAAAGAAATGTGTATCTGTCTATCTATATCAGTTATCAATCTCAAGAAATCAGAAAAATAGAATACTA
>SJYC01103209.1:0-11999 GCA_006408675.1 Madoqua kirkii
AAATTTTAATATGTGAAGTATCATAATAGAGGCAGGGCAAAATTAAATCATACTGTTAGGCACACTCCATAATATTGAGAGTAAAAGAAAAATTCTAACTGATTTTTTTGTTGTTGTTTTTTCTTTATTTTAGTTTTTTACTGAAATATGGTTGCTTTACAATGTTGTTCATTTCTGCTGTAAAGCAGAGTGAGTTAGTTATATGTATCCATATATCCACTCTTTTTTAGATATCCTTCCCATTTAGGTCACCATAGATCATTGAGTAGACTTCCATTTGGTATACAGTAGGTTCTCATTAGTTATCTGTAGTATATATATGTCTATCTCTATCTTCCAAATCATCCCATCTCTCCTCACCTCCTTGGTAACCATACATTTGTTCTCTTCATCTGTGATTCTATTTCTGCTTTACAAATAAATTCATCTCTATCATTTTTCTAAATTCCATATACATGTATTAATATACTACATTTTTTCTTTCTAACTTACTTCACTCTATATGATAATCTCCAGACCACCCAATCTCTGCAAATGGTACTATTTTGTTCTTTTTTATGATTGAGCAATATTCCATTGTGTATATGTACCACATTTTTTTATCCATTCTTCTGCCAATGGACATTTAGATAGTCTCCATGTCCTGGCTATGAGATATAGTGCTACAATGAACAGGGAGCATGAATCTTTTTGAATAATGGTTTTCTCCAGATATATGCTTAGGAGTAGGATTGTGGGTCATATGATAGCTCTATTGTTAGTTTTTTAAGGAACCTCCATTCTGCTCTCTATAGTGCCTGTACCAATTTACATTCCCACCAATAGCATAAGAGAGTTCCCTTTCCTCTATACCTTCTCCAGGATTATTGTTTGTAGATTTTTTTTTTCATGATAGCCATTCTGACCAGTGTGAGATTTTGAAATTTCTTTGATAATTATTGAAGTTGAGCATCTTTTCATGTGTTTGTTGACCTTCTGTATATTTTCTTTGGTGAAATTTCTATTTAAGTCTTCCATCCATTTTTGATTGGATTGTTTGTTTTTTTGATATTAATATTTAGCTTCATGAGCTCTTTGTATATTTGGAGATTAATCCGTTGTCAATTGCTTCATTTGCAAATATTTTCTCCCATTCTGAGGGCTGTCTTTTTGTTTATGGTTTCCTTTGCTGTGCAGAAGTTTTTAAGTTTAGTTAGGTTTCATTTGTTTATTTTTGTTTTTGTCTTCATTAGTCTAGGCAGTTGATTGAAAAAGATCTTGCTGTGATTTATGTCAAAGAGTGTTTTGCCTATATTTTCCTCTGAGTATATCTGGCCTTGCATTTAGGTTTTTAATCCATTTTGAATTTATATTTGTGTATAGTGACAGAGAGTGTTCTAATTTCATTCTTTTACATGCAGCAGTCCAGTTTTCCCAGCACCATTTATTGAAGAAACTGTCTTTCCCCTACTGTATATTCTTGCCTCCTTTGTCATAGATTAAGTGACTGTAGGTGTGTGGGTTTATTTCTGAACTTCCTATCCTGTTCCATTGATCTGTATGTCCGTTCTATGCCAGTACCATACTGTTTTGATGACTGTAGCTATGTAGTATAGTCTGAAGTCTGTAGTATAGTCTGAAGTCAGGAAGCCTGATTCTTCCAGCTCTGTTCTTTCTGAAGTTTACTTTGGGTATTCGAGGTCTTGTGTTTCCATACAAATTGTAAAATTTTTTTCTTCTAATTCTGTTGTGTAGTCTCTCTTAATGAGGTAATCAGTTTGTTTTGCCAATATTGTGCTATTAATGGATACTTTTTACATCGAATTTTAGGAAGAAAGTCAAGAAGTGAGTGATCATGAAGATGAGGAAGAGGAAGAGGAGGAGGAAGAAGATGACATTGAAGGGGGTGAAAGCTCTGATGAATCAGATTCTGAATCAGATGAAAAAGGTATTTGTCCTGTGGTGCAAGGACAAAAATTTATTTTGGGAAATTGTTTAAAACATGACAGAAAAATTTAAGCACTCTCCATCTCATCCTTGTATGCCCTCCAAGACTCATGTTCACCTCTTACTGTAGTTAGTCATTATGTGACTTCCATTTTTATTTGGAACCAGTGGTATTTCTTGTCCTTGACCAATGTGAACACTCTTTATCTTGTTGCCACTTTTTTAGTTTTTGGTGTGTTCAGGGTATTTTCCTTACAGCTTCCAGGTGAATACTTGAATGTAGAGATGATTTTCATGCTTTGATTATATCCTATGCAGTATTTTTATTTTTTTCTTTTATACTAGCCAATTATCAAGCAGACTTAGCAAACATTACTTGTGAAATTGCAATCAAGCAAAAGCTGATTGATGAACTAGAAAATAGCCAGAAAAGACTGCAGACACTGAAAAAACAGTATGAAGAGAAGCTAATGATGCTGCAACATAAAATTCGGGACACACAGCTTGAAAGAGACCAAGTGCTTCAAAACTTAGGTAAGAATTATATTTAATTCAAATTAAAGTTCAGACTAACTTGTCACATTGGATTTTTATCTTCTCTTCCTTTACAGGAAAAGAAATATATTAGAAGTCACATGAAATGTTAATTTATCTGATTATGTTAAATATTACTGTTTATTTTGTTTTTTCATGCTAATATCTGTCTAGGCTATTTTTTTCCCCCAAAGTTGTGCTAATTGTTTTAATGCCTTGATTTATGCCGGGGACAATTTTTAAATCAGAAAGATAAAAATTCAATGGCTGTTAAGTAAGAATCAATATTAAAAGAGAGAGTAATTAAAAGACACCCTGACCTCCTGAGGTTTGTATTTGGGAGGTAGTTCTTCTCAGAGGTCATGAACTATAAATCTGTAAAATAAATATCTGTATCTCACAAAAACAAATACAAATATTGTTTGGTCCTTTAGGCTCAGTGGAATCTTACTCAGAAGAAAAGGCAAAAAAAGTTAGGTCTGAATATGAAAAGAAACTGCAAGCCATGAATAAAGAACTGCAGAGACTTCAGGCAGCTCAGAAAGAGCATGCAAGGTTGCTTAAAAATCAGTCCCAATATGAAAAACAGCTGAAGAAATTACAACAGGATGTGATGGAAATGAAGAAAACTAAGGTATTGATTATATTTTCAATTAATGTTTGATGGTAATATTTCTGTCATTTGGGACCAAAAAAATTATTGTGGTTCTTTCTGTATTCCTTATCTTTCTGTAACTTCATTTTGGCAGTTAGTAGTTGCTTCCTATAGTTTTCCATTATCAGAGTCTTTCTTTGAAATGGCTGAAAATCATGTAGTCAGTAGGACTTCTCTGACTTTAATGGATATTTATCTTTATTTTCTTAAAACTCTTACATAGATTAGCAAAAGTAAAAATATTTCAAACATGCAAAAAGTCAGAGATAATAACAATGAACAATATATTCAGTGTCTAGTTTAAAGTATTAAGTATTACAGATATGTACAGAACCTCCTATATATCCCTTCCTGATCATAGTCTCCTTTCCCTTAGAGGTAACAACTGGCTTGAATTTGGTGATTATTGTTCCCATGCATAAAAAAACGCACGTTTTTTTCCCTTGACCAAAGAGAGTATGTGAATTCTTATCTGTTATTGTTTTTGTTTTAGAATAGATTATTCCTAACATTTTGCCACAAAAATCAACATAGTTTCCTTAAAATAGGAAGTATGGAAATGATAGAAAAGTAGTTAGGTTATTATGTTGTATAGTTGCTGATGACAGCAAAAATAGCTAAAAAACAAGTGCTTACTATGTGCCAGGCACTGTTATAGGCACAGTGTGTGTATAACTTCATTGAATTATCAAGGGAATCCAATCCTATAGAAATATTACCTCCATTTTATACATTAGAAAACCAAAGCCTAGAATGGTTAAGTAACTAGTTCAAGGTCACACAGCTACTGATAATAAGTTAAATACAAAAAACTTATTCTAGTAGTAAAACATCTGGACATTGAATATAAAAAGCTTAGAACAGTAAGTAATTTGATAGAAATGTTAATATGTTAAAAAGGGCTTCCCTGGTAGCTCAGAAGCTAAGGTGTCTACCTGTAATGTGAGAGACCTGAGTTCGATCCCTGGGTCAGGAAGATACCCTGGAGAAGGAAATGGCAACCTACTCTAGTACTCTTTCTTGCCTGAAAAATTCCGTGGATGAAGGAGCCTAGTAGGCTACAGTTCATGGGATTCCAGTCAGACTCAACTGAGCAACTTCACTGGTTCACTGGATTAATATGTTAGAAGTGTTTTCAAAATATAAATACATTAATCTTACAAAAATAAGAACTGACCATTTAACATGTTGCAAAACTCCACATTTTTTCTTGTTCAGTATTCAGAATCCAGAGTATACTTTTATACATATGATTTATTTAATGAATATTGTAAAAGGGTAATCACAGTATATTTATTTACCTAATATTTTAGGTTCGCTTAATGAAACAAATGAAAGAAGAACAAGAAAAAGCTCGACTGACAGAATCTAGAAGAAACAGAGAGATTGCTCAACTGAAAAAGGATCAACGTAAAAGAGATGTGAGTGGACTCAGTTATGTAAAAATACTGTACGTCAATACTATTGTTCAATCAATGGAAGACATTTTTGATAACTTTATGAAAAAGAGGGACAATAAAGCATTTTTATATATGGCATTTATTATAGCTTGTAGATTATTGGAGAAGGCAATGGCACTCAGTACTCTTGCCTGGCAAATCCCATGGATGGAAGAGCCTGGTGGGCTGCAGTCCGTGGGGCTGCTAACGGTCGGACACGACTGAACGACTTCACTTTCACTTTTCACTTTCATGCATTGGAGAAGGAAATAGCAACCCACTCTAGTGTTCTTGCCTGGAGAATCCCAGGGATGGGCGAGCCTCGTGGGCTGCTGTCCATGGGTCACATAGAGTCAGACATGACTGAAGCAACTTAGCAGCATAGTGTATAGATTATAGTAATTCAATATAAAAGCTTATGAAAAACAGTATAATATTACTAAAAGTTTTATTTGAGGCTTATTTCCTAGATGATCAGATGGAAGAAAGTGGCAAATAGTAACTGATTATTTCTAGGGAGACCAAGGAAGTAGTTGCAGTAAAATAGTGATTTTTAAGATGATTCCAAAGACAGAGATTCTTATGAATGTTCCTTAACTAATAACTAGACTTCACTAGAAGAGACTTTACTAAGGGCTATACAAATTTTTGTATTCTTTGACCCAAGAATTATGTTTCCATGAACTCAGACTAAGCAAATAATTTAAACTAAGAAAAATTACATTACAGTATGTTAAAATCTTCACTTTAGGTTATTTGTAGTAATGAAAAATGTAAAACCAACTAAGATGTGTGATAGTTAAACAAATTATAATTCATTCCATTTAATGGGTATTTATTCATGTGTTAACAATTAGGATTTGGAAACTGCATAGTAAAATGAAAAATGACTATGAGTTAACATTAAGTATAAAGTAACATTTTATATATGAATGCTTATTTATAATGACAGAAAAACTTAAAAGATGCTAAATTTTGTTGTATTAAGATTATAGGTTCTAGTTGATTGGATTTTTTCTTTCCAAATTTTTGACAATATAGTTATTTATGACTTTTTTTTTTTAAAGGAGCCATCACCTTCTTTACCACAATATCAGTTAGGTTCTCACTCAACTTTTTCTAAATTCTCCCTGAATAAAACATGAATATTCAATGGCACTCTACTTCAGTATTCTTGCTTGGAAAATCCCATGGATGGTAGAGCCTGGTGGGCTGCAATCCGTGGGATCGCAAAGTCGGACACGACTGAGCAACTTCACTTTCACTTTTCACTCTCATGCCTTGGAGAAGGAAATGGCAGCCCACTCTGGTGTTCTTGCCTGGAGAATCCCAAGGACAGAAGAGCCTGGTAGGCTGTCATCTCTGGGGTCGCACAGAGTTGGACACGACTGAAGTGACTTAGCAGCATACAAGATATTTTAGAAAACAGAAATCTGTTTTGTGAGCTAAAGATGAAATCGGGGAGCTAGAGAATGACTAATAAGATAGAAAAATAAATATGTTAGTCAGATGACTCCCATATTTATAACTATATGTATTTATTAATTTCCTCAAGATATTAATGTATTTTAATAATCAGCCTATTTTATCATTTTTAATACCTGGTGATTTTAGATCTTGTTTTTTTATGTCAGTACATTGTTACTGAAATCAAGTAGAAGCACATTCTAGCATATGGTCTGTTCTTTTTATCCTGCTTTTTAAAAAAATTGATAAAACTCATATACCATAAAATTAAGTTTTAAATTATAAAATTCAAGTATTTAGTATGTTCACAAAGTTGTACAGCAATCACCATTCCATAACATTTTCATCACTCTAAAAAGAAACCCCAGACCAGTTAGCAATTACTCCCATTCCTCTCTTTCCCTAGCTCCTGACAGCAACTAATCTACTTCCTGCCTATGTATTTGCCTAATCTAGACATTTTATATGCGTGGAATCATACAATATGTAGCCTTTTGTGTCTTGCTTCTTTCATTTAGTATATTTTGAAGGTTTATCCATGTTACAGCATATATCAGTAGTACATTTTTTTTTTGAATGACTATGTACAGAGCACATTTTGCTAATCCATTTTTCGATTGTTGGGCATTTTGGTTGTTTTGACTTTTAGGCCATTTATTTCAAATTTTTGGATGACAGGCATGATTTCCTTACAGTGTATGCTACCTACTTCTTTATTACTAAGTTGGATACAATGATTAAACAACAGCATATGGTGTATAGAGAGATCAACATTGAACAATTAATTCCCAGGACTGGACTTTTGAATTTTATCCACACATATGATGTCTCTTTTGTGGCTAATCATATAAGAAGCTACCATTTCAGACTTTTTCCTCTCTTTAATTTGTTGCTTTGTGTGCATATTCTACTCCTGTCTAAAGTGTTTCTTGTAATAGTCAATTTGAACTCTTAGAGACCAAATATGTTGTGTACATTATACAAAAATTATGAATGAGCTTGATATTTGATTTTTAATATGAAGAAATTAAATTTAGCAACAAACTTGAAACTATAGGTTAATTTTGGTTTTGGATAGTTCATTAATTTAAAAAGATTTATTAGCTTTTCTTCCGTGTCTATTATTGTATAGGCAAGGTGTCACAGTGATAAGACAGAGTCCTTTTCTCAACAAATTCCTATCTGATAAGAATATATATAAACTTGAGATGAATCATCCGTTTGAATTTGGGATGCACAACATAGAGAGGTATTTGTTACATCACAGAGTTAAAGTCCAGAAGAGATGTTTGTGACCAAGTCCAACTCCAAAGCTTTGCCCATGGTCACAGAGTTAAATAAATGATAGAGACAGAGCATGTTTTATTTTTAGTCCAAAATTATTTCCTAAATTATATCCCTATAAAACAGCTTAAGGTAATTAATAATCTTCTTTATCATATAGACTATCTAGAAACAAATCGGTAGCCAGTTAATTTTATTGACCAACATAGTATTTCCAAAGTTATTATAAAGTGCTAATACAATTAACATATGTTCTCTCTATATTTAAACCAGAGTTTATAATTATTGTATACCTTGTAAGATACCTCTATTGAAAATATTCTAAACTGTGTTTCTTCCTGTTCATGCCTTAGCCAGCAACCCAAACAAAAATGAGGTATTTGTGAAGTGTTTAGGAAGATACTTGCATATAGTAAGCCCTTTATTGCTGCTGTTTTGTGTTTAGTCACTTAGTTGTGTCCGACTCTTTGTGACCCCATGGACTATAGCCCACCAGGCTCCTCTGTCCATGGGATTCTCCAGGCAAGAATACTGGAGTGTGTTGCCATGCTCTCTTCCAGAGGATCTTCGTGACCCAAGGATAGAACTTGTATCTCTTTATGTCTCCTGCAGCGGGAGGTAGGTTCTTTAACTCTAGTGCTACTTACAAAGTCCATAGTAATGGATGCAAGGTGATTATTAGCTCAGAGGCTGCTGAGAATTCTTAGAGTTCCCAGTGAAATGGAACAGTGAAAATGATGTAAGAAGTATTTTATCTTTCAGTTTACTATTTTAACTTATTCAATATTATTTTATAGCATCAACTTAGACTTCTAGAAGCCCAAAAAAGAAACCAAGAAGTGGTTCTTCGTCGCAAAACAGAAGAGGCAAGTTGACCATTTGGAAAAAACATTCTGGCTTTGAAATAAATGATGTATTTCTATAGACTGAGAATGAGTCAGTCTCCATTGCTATTTCAGGTTACAGCTCTTCGTCGGCAAGTAAGGCCCATGTCAGATAAAGTGGCTGGGAAAGTCACTCGGAAGTTGAGCTCATCTGATACTCCTGTTCAGGACACAGGTTCCAGTGTAGCTGCTGTAGAAACAGATGCATTAAGAGCTGGAGCCCAGCAAAAAATGAGAATTCCTGTGGCAAGAGTCCAGGCCTTACCTACACCCACAGCAAATGGAACCAGGTGAGCATGTTCTTCTGTTCCTACTGATGTAATCTTTACATCACTGGATGTTGAACTTAAATGAAAAACAGCTCATCATTTGGCGTCACATAATCAAATAAGCACATAAGTAACTATGTTTGTATGCTTTTATATGATTATAGAAAAAAATATCAAAGGAAAGGATTGACTGGCCGAGTGTTTACTTCTAAAACAGCTCGCATGAAGTGGCAGCTTCTTGAACGCAGGGTCACAGACATCATCATGCAGAAAATGACTATTTCCAATATGGAGGCTGACATGAATAGGCTGCTCAAGGTGTGAAAAGTAGAAAGTAGATTTGCTCTCTCTTAGCTGTTTATTTTTGTTTCTACATTTGTTTGCTGGGTAAATTGAATACTTGCCAAGCTGTGTTTTTTGGGCAGTGGTGATTGCATGGTATATGAATAGTGAACATCATTTTTTTTTTAATTGTAGTAAGAACAGATGCCATGAGCTCTGCCCTCTTAATAAACATTTTAAAATGTATAGCACAGTGTTGTCAGTTATAAGCACAGTGTTGTAAAGAATTCTATAACTTACTCATCTTATATAACTGAAGCTTTATATCCACTGATCAGTAACTCCCCATTTTCTCTTCTCAATCCCTGGTAACCACCATTCTATTTACTGCTTTTGTGAGTTTGACTATTTAGATGCTTCCCAGAAGTGGGATCCTGGAGGATTTACCCTTTCTGTAACTCACTTATTTCATTTGACATAAAGTTCTCAAGATCCAAGATGAACATAATTTCTCAAAGTCTAATCTGTTTTCTCAATAGCAACGGGAAGAACTCACAAAAAGACGAGAGAAACTTTCAAAGAGAAGGGAAAAGATAGTCAAGGAGAATGGAGAAGGAGATAAAAATGTGATTAACATCAATGAAGAGATGGAGTCATTAACTGCTAATATAGATTATATCAATGATAGTATTTCTGATTGTCAAGCTAATATCATGCAGATGGAAGAAGCAAAGGTTTGTAACTAAGAAAAAATGCTTAATGAGAAGTATTTTTGTATTTTTGTCATTAAAAGCACTTTGAATTTTTATATGAAGGGATTTTTTGATCTGTGGTTTAATATAATTCTCAGGTTTTGCATATATACCCTTCCTGCCTGCTTTCTAGATTTCTCTGCTAATTGTGTGATGTTATGTATCATTGATAAAACATACATATCATTTATTAATCCATCTTGAATTCTTAACTGCTTAAATGTTTTATCTTTTAAACTAGACCATATGTTTCTTAGAGTAGGGATTTTTTTATGCTTTCCTGAGAAGTCTCATTAGCTAATCCAATAATATCAAATAAATGCATGAAGCTATAGGGTTTGTCTTCTGTTAAATACATTCAGCTCAAGGTAATGATCCATCATATGCTGGTTTGATGCAGGAAGAAGGAGAAACATTGGATGTCACTGCAGTCATTAATGCCTGCACACTTACAGAAGCCCGATACCTTCTAGATCACTTCCTGTCAATGGGCATCAATAAGGTAAGATCTAACTACACTATTATTGAAAAACCTAAGCTCTCGTTAATTCATTACAGTTTTGTTTATCTTTTTTAATGACCCTTTCCTTTGTAATAAGGAGGAAGATTGTTTTACAATGGAAAGAGTTCCTTTTATCTTTCTTTAGAGTTAAGAAAAGTCAGCAGTATTTACATTAATTCCATTAGCTTCTCATCTATTGTATTTGTATATTAGAACAGGTAAATAACTTAATCATTTCTTTTTTGCTTTAACAAAGGAAAAGGTAAAAGAAAAATCTCTTAGTGTGCAAGAAAACTCAGTGTTATCATTTTGATTTAATAATGATTCTTTACAACTCAAAATGTCAGAAAAAAATACAGTTGCACTCTCCTTATCTTAAGCAATTTCTGCTTAAATGTTAAAGATAATAATGATTTCTGACTCCTTTTTTTCTTCACATTGAGACTGTGCTATACCTTTAGTTTTATTCTCTTGCTTAATCCTTACAATGTATATGGAATAAATATTATTTGCATTATTTTGAATATGAGGAAACTGAGAATCAGGAAGATTCTGATACTAATCAGGAAGATTCATCTGATACTAATAGCTAGCCAACGCTTGCTCAGGGTCACTGAGTTTGCAAGCAGAAGAGCTAGGATGAATCAAGGTCTATCTAATATCAAAGTCCGACATTGTATGCATTTGCCATTTGATGCAGATCTTCATGTAGTTGATTCTGTTTTGTGTGACCTAAGATACATTCTTTTTCTGTGGTGGGGGAATGTTATAGGGTCTTCAGGCTGCCCAGAAAGAGGCTCAAATTAAAGTACTTGAAGGCCGGCTTAAACAAACTGAAATAACCAGTGCTACACAAAACCAGCTCTTATTCCATATGTTGAAAGAGAAAGCAGAATTAAATCCTGAGCTAGATGCTTTACTAGGCCATGCTTTACAAGGTAATTTGGATTAAATTTTAGTTAAATAAATTGCATGATAACTTTGCTCTTTGAGTATGCTGTACTCTCCCTCTTTCCTTTATAGCTTGACTGAATAGATGCTGTATTTACTTATGCTTTTAATAATTATTCCTTTTTTAATTTGCATGTATAAATTTGGGGAGATGTAATTATTGTCATTACAAGAAATGATTAGTAACTTAAGAATACTTATTTAGCATTATTAAGCACATAATTTTATGAATTAAAAAAGATCAACAATGTTTCTAAGTTTGTTGTTTAAATTATTAACCAAGTTTCATTACTTTATTCTGCGTATCTAACTATCTTAAAAATAAATGTATAAGTGTTTGCTATGGCATCTATTCTACATATCTTATAAGTGGTACATAATCTTGTTTTATGTGAGAGTTCTTAACATTGGATCTGTTTTGATTGGAGTATTGCTTTTTGTTTCCTTTTTGCTGTTATTTATACAGATCTAGATAGCGTACCATTAGGTAAGTATGTTTAGCTTTCTGTGTACACTACAGCTGCATGAATTACTAATTGTTCATGTACACTAATTGTGGTACATCTTATTTAAAACATTTTTATTGACAGCCAGCTGTTTTTTGCATGATCTTTTTTGAAATGTATCTGTGACCACAAACATACTGTCTTTTGTCTTCACATTTCTTGATTTTTAAATTCTTAGGTGTTTAAAGAAGTATAGTTTTCTGTTTTATTATTTGAACTTCAGTTTTGGCTCTAGTTTCATAAGCCCCTCTTTCTGTTTCTTGTAGGAAAAAATGGGATATATATTCCTTTTTAGTTTTTAAATCTATCTATGCATTTGTCATTTTACCCTCATAAATATCTTTCTGTGTTATATGTCTTTTTATATAATGTCTTTGGTTTATTTTGATAAATTCTCAGTTATTCTTAAATTTTATAGAATTAAGTACATATATATTAATATTTTAAGTTGAATAAGGCTATCCAAAGAATTTTACATGAATGGATTAAAATAATGTTTATAATTAAAATATGTTTGAGTTAGAAAGAGCTTAGGAGATATTTGAGTA
>SJYC01103217.1:0-26935 GCA_006408675.1 Madoqua kirkii
AGGAAATGAAATTTTTCATACATTTATAGGTATTGAGCTGAAATTATTTATGTTATGTTTATTACCCTGGTCTGGCTATGAAACTTGCATATCATGCAAATAAGTTCTATATGAAGTACTCTGTGTTATTGCTATTGTCATTATAGATATTATTAGGGCTATTATGCATAAAATCTATTTGTAGAAATCCCTGCTTCAAAGAATAGTAATAAAATGGAATATGGTTTATCAATGTGAAATTCTTGTTTCTGTTAAAGTGCCTTCTAATTCAGAAAATTTACCTTTCTGATTTATTAAATAACCTATGAGATTCTTGTCATCAAAGGGTAAAGGATGGAATATAAATTGAGCTTATTGCTGTTCCAATAGTTGATGTATTGTCAGTTTCACCACTGCTGGCACCATCTTTGCTACAGAATTTAACATGGGAACGAAAAGGAGGCTTACTAGTGAAATGCACTGTTGACTGAAGATTATTTTAAAGTAGAACACTAAATTAGCTGCATACAAAATGTAAAAACACAATTTCCACTTTAGTAGTTCCATGCTTGTTTCTGTAAAAGGTCTTATTTTCATTTGCCCCAAATTTTGGAAATCTCTGGAAATGGTTGAGTTAAAAAAAAATCTTTTCAATAAAAGTTAAACTGTTCAAGTAAAGTAAATTTCTAATTATTTTTCCTGGCTAGAAGTGTGTGCTAATTAGTTATAAAATATTCTTATAACCAGGAAATGGAAGAAATGTAAGCTCATGAGCAAATTGCATGGTGCTTCAGTAAATTTTCTAGCTCTTAAAAGCATTGTATAAGTGGAATAAGTTCCTCCAATGGAGTTTCAAGCTCCATGGGTCACCGTTTAAGAAATATATTTGCAATTATAGTAGGTAGTAATTTCTTAGGCTTTTCCTTGACTTTGTCCTGAAGATGAAAACTCTCGTTCTATGGCATTATAAAAGCCATCTCTGTCCATGTACTTCCTGGAAGTGCTTTTGCTGAGGAAACCTTTATGCTTTTAGAAGTATCTTTGACTAAGTTTTGTGTGGTGAGTGTGCTCTGTACTCTGCTATTTCTTTGAAATAACAAAACAGAAAAATTACGAATGTAAACTCCTTTCTAGAGGTATTTTAAAATGTATAAAACAAGTTTGGATGGATGGGGAAAATCTCTACTGCAAAATTTCTGAGGGCAAACAGACGTAGCTTAATGAAGGACCAGAAAAATAGAAAAATAGGTTTAGCTATATGCTAAAGAGAGGGGACTATAGTTTCTTTCATGTGGATTGTGAAAAGTTGCTAGCTGATTCATTAGGCAATGCTAAAAGAGGCTTCTAATAAAGAGGATGTTTTGGGTGCCTAATGGCTAAATAAATTATTGGCAGTATGACTGCTGTTTTATTTTTGCAGTTGTCCTATTTTGTCACTTTGGAGTGGATCAAGTCTGTTGCTCTAATGAACATGTTTGAGAAAACATATTAAATTGGCATATTTTGGTTGAATGCATGATAATTAAAAATATTATTTAGTCAAAGGAATGACAGTATGGGAAATTTTTCAATTTAGCTTTAAGACTACTAAATGATATGAGGTGAAACATAAAGCCGTTGAGAGGTCCAAAGGATTATACTAGCAGCAAGCATTCTTTCAACAAATATTTGAGTTGTTATGTGTCATGGATAAAATGGTGACTGAAAATGAATTCAGCTCCTGACTTTTCTGTACTTTATAATCTGAGATAGAGCTGGTCGTGGCATCCATATGGAAGGTAGTTATAGAGGAGCCTGTCTGCAGGACGGTGAGATCAGAGGCTGTGCTCAGTAAATTGTGAGGTGAAAATGGAAGGTGAAAGTGTTAGTCACTCAATGGTGTCTGATCTTTGAGACCCCGTGGACCCCGCCAGGCTCCTCTGTCCATGAGACTCTGCAGGCAACAATACTGGAGTGCACGGCCATTCCCTTCTCCAGGGGATCTTCCTGACCTAGGGACTGAACCCGGGTCTCCTACATTGCAAGCAGATTCTTTCCTGTCTGAGTCACCCCATTAAAATGAGAGATGAATGTAATCCTATTTCATATATCCAACTGATTATTCGCATCAAAGGAAAGCCAACCTGGAATCACCTCTGGATAAAACTTTCATGTTCCACAAATAACCTATTAAGCTTCTACTTCCATACCCAACACCTTAACTCTGTGGAAAATCTGTCTTGCTTTCTAAAAAGATCAAAATCAAGAAAACTGAAGTATCCTTCATCTTTTTTTAAAAAATAAAAGTCTTATCAAAATGGTTTTTCTTCAACTCATCATTATCCTTTGAGGTTAACTAACAGAGGTTTGCTCACGGATAATCTCTAAAGAATTGTCTTATTCCTTTTCATACCTGGAGGTCCTTGGCTCATATTGACTATCTCTTCCAACCCATGTCTATCACCGTAGTATCTTTCCCACCTCATTGCTACATTTCTTAAATGCATCTACTCTATTTATAAAGATATCCATGGAGCCAGAGCAAACACTTTTCCTACCCTCTCCCAGGCTCGTGTCTCACTAATTTGGGAACAGTGTTGGAGCTCTAAAATGCTGCAGAAAGGGCACAGCATGAGAAAGTTTTAATTCAATTGTGAATGTTTTTATTTTGAAGAGGCTCGGTAGGTAACTGCAGTAACTGTGCCTGGCTGCTGCTGCTGCTGCTGCTGCTGCTGCTGCTAAGTCGTTCCAGTTGTGTCAGACTCTGTGCGACCCCATGGACTGCAGCCCACCAGGCTCCTCCATCCATGGGATTTTCCAGGCAAGGGTACTGGAGTGGTTTGCCATTGCCTTCTCCAGCTATACCTGGCACTCAGGTGTAAATACACCTGTAGCATTTGATTTGTATGGGGTAATTAGGGCACAGTTTAGGGTGGTGAGGTGAATCAGAGAGATAGCATAGAACAATAGGAACACAGGGAATACCTCTGGACTCTTCACACAGGGCAAAAATGTTGTGAAAGAAAATTTGGGGTCATAGTATTCCCCTTTGTTTCTGTTTGATTCACTTATCCCTTTATAAAGTATAATGCAAGTTTCATCCTTACTTTATTCTCTAGATTTAATCTCAGATCTTTCTGATCTTATTATCCCACTAAGCTGCATCGGTCATTTTGACCTAACTCACAGATGACGTTGCACTTCTTTATATCAAGGAGATCCAACCAGTCCATTCTAAAGGAGATCAGCCCTGGGTGTTCTTTGGAAGGAATGATGCTAAAGCTGAAACTCCAGTACTTTGGCCACCTCATGTGAAGAGTTGACTCATTGGAAAAGACTCTGATGCTGGGAGGGATTGGGGGCAGGAAGAGAAGGGGACGACAGAGGATGAGATGGCTGGATGGCATCACTGACTCAATGGACATGAGTTTGGGTGAACTCCGGGAGTTGGTGATGGACAAGGAGGCCTGGTGTGCTGCTATTCATGAGGTCTCAAAGAGTCAGACAGGACTGAGCAACTGAACTGAACTGAAAATCTTTGTCTAAATGTTATTTTGTTGTAAGTGTTGAATGTTTGAGTTTCATGTTTAGTATCCAACCCTGTGTCTTTCTCACCACCAGCATTCTATTTGTTGAAATTCAAGGTGAGTCCCAGTTCCCTTTCATAATCACTTTATGCAAAGGTAAAAAATACTCAGGAGTTTTTGAAACTTGCAGTTCAGACAAAAGAATTGGACTATAGCTTCATAGAAAGTGACTTTTAATATTTCATCTTGATTCTCAGAGCAGAAACAGTAGTATTTTGGCATTATTTGTCATAAAATGACTACCAGTGATATCTTTAACTCCCTTCAGGATTCAGAGGAAATATATGATTTGTGTCAAAATTGCATCAGGCCAAACAAGTAAAGTATGAGAGTATCAGAATAGAACCTCCTTTGTTTTCATCGTGAGGAAGTTTTCATTAATTTTGGTAATGTCTCCAACTAAATAATTGTTGAATAAATGAAACAGTTTTTAAAATTTAACTGCTCAAATAACATTTTAATTTTTCTTACTTTAACGTTCTGTTCCTGTTTCTTTCAAGCATGAATTCTCAGTGTGAAATTATCAGTAAAAGTGTGGCACAGAGTGTTGTTAACGTGGATTAGAACAGTTTTAAAATCCAGCATTTTTATGTCTGTTGGTACAGGTGTCACTCATTCGTGCCTTAACAACATCTCTCTCTACCTTTGTTCAGAATATGACTGATTTAACCTACTAAAAGATCATAAATGGAGAAGGAAATAGCAACCCATTCCAGTATTCTTGCCTGGAAAATCCCATGAACAGAGGAGCCCAGCAGACTATGGTCAATGAGGCCAAAAAGAGTCAGACGTGATTGAACGCGCGCACACACACACACGACCACAAATGTATCCAGGTTAGAGAGGTAAAAGTTTATTGCAAAGTGGAAGAGAGACAAAAAGATAAATAAATACAAGTCATTATAACATGTTCTGAAGATGGGAAGCAACTGAAGCGTACAGGAGAGAGAAAAGAAAATGTGGTGTATATCTACATGAAAATAACTACAGTGTCCATATTTCTATGATAATCGCTCTTTACATAAGCAAAATACTAAGCAGTCTATCAATATTGTCTATATAGCAGAATCATCTATTTTGGCCTTAAAAATTACAGATGTCTCGCCCTACCCTAGAATATTTGGGGGTGTAAGCTGCTTCTCTTAGCATTTGAAGGAGCTCTAGGTGTTATTCAATGACCTCTAGGAGTAGGATGATGATGCACCTCGTTTGCCCGGACAGCCTCAGCCTCCGCGCACTAACATGTGAGCAGTCGGTCTGTCTGTCTCTCTCGTTTCTCTCCAGAGGTGTCCTCCTCAGGCTCTGCATCACCACCTTGCCTTATCCACTCAGACGCTGCACACAGGACTCTGCATGCCTCTTGCACATTCCCCTCAATCTCACACATTTTGTAAACAATTCCTTTATTAAAATCTCCTAAATTACCCTTCATTCAGTGCGCTTCATTTTCCTGAAGACCCTGACTGTTTATCATCATTATGAACAAATATAACATGACAATTGGATGCTTAACAGAAAGCACCTGTTTTGAATACAGAAATCAGTCTCTCCTGCCTCCCCCCCCGCCTCAAAATATTATAAGTGAAGGTGGACAGCGTAGAATAAGCACCAAGGAACGTTTGGGTCAATCATTTTATTAGCCACAAAAATGGTATAAGATTTTTTCCCAAAAAATGACTGGAACCTGTGTTTAGCATTCACATAGTATATGACATTCCAAAACACAGGATCAATTTCACCTTGGAAACAATGAATAGTTATTTTCAGATTATTTTAGTTCGTGTCTTCAGATCGGTCCGTCGCTGACAGTGTGGGGGCTTGGTTCTGGAAACGTCGGCATACTGTTGGCCGGTATAGTCTTATATGCTAGCGGTGGTTATTCTTGCGGGAGGGGAATTCGCAGCCCAGCAGGCAGTTCCGTCTGCAGCTTACTTGGCTACTACCTGTGCTATTGCGGCTTCCTTCCCTGTCTGGTTCCTATACGCTAAAAACGACTCTGTCATAGTCCCGTGGAGAGCGCGATGGCACCCCGCCCCAGTGCTCTTGCCTGCAGAATTCCACGGACAGAGGGGCCTGGCAGACGACAGGAGCGACTGAGTGGCTAACACACACACTTTATTGGAGTCCTAAGGTACCCTCGTTTTAAAGATTGAAGTATAGCTTCTGTCTAATATGATATGTTACATGTGTGCAGTGTTGTGTGATTCGTAATTTTTAAAGATTATACTCCGATTATAGTTAATCTAAAATGTTGGCTATATACCCCGTTGTGAACACTATATCCTTTCAGCTAATTTTGTACCTGAGTCCCTACCTCTGACTTTCAACCCCTGTATCGTCCCGCCCCCGTTACCTGTCCCCACTGGTGACCCCGCTAGTTTGTTCTCTGTGACGGTGAAACGCTCTCAGAAGAGTCCGACTGTATCTGTGAGTGCTGTGCATTTTTAGATTCCATGTGTAATGATATCACAGAGTATTTTTCTTTCCCTGACTTATTTCACTTGGCATAACGCCCTGCAATCCTAGCCATGTTGTTACACAGTAGTCTCTTAATTAAAGTCCAACTGTTTTCCATTTGAGTCAATCTTCTCAAGTACATTACTTAATCTGCTGAGAATTTAGAAACGTTAACCACTTCCGATCATCAGAGATATTTTAATGTCCAGCAGTTGTTACAGTCTATTTTGACTGAAATTGGAAATTACATCCTGAGATTTTGTGCTCAGAACTGATCTAGGCAAATCGATTTTTATCCATAATAACATCATAGACTACTCTTACTGAAAAGAGAAAGAAAGAGAGAGAGAATACTGGGAACTATTTTTGTTTCCAAAGGAACTGATATCAATTAATTCCCAGGTATTTACTAAGAGCTTAAGTTATGCCCTGCTGGATATAATTAAGTATTTTCCTTTTCAAATCCTCTAACACATAATAAGCTAGTAGACCAGTGGGGCCCAATCTTGAATCCTTCCTTGCTCCTACTGTTGTCAAATAAATAGGCTTTGGTTATTAATTATATTTAAAAGTGAACATAAAAAATATTAGTCAAAGCCTTCAAGAGATATTCATCTAATATATATTCCACATTTGGAATATTATGATGAATAACGAGACTATAAGACAGAAAACCCACTTTAATTGTGACTCATGACTGTGACTCATCTTCATTATCAAAAGAAAACTACAGTGCGTTAGTGATCTTGAATTTGACTGTACATTTGTGCTTCTAATAATCTTGACTCACTGAGGGGAAAACTGCTTAGTTTAAGAGCTGTCTATAGGATTCCCTTAGGAAAAAACTGTCTTTTTTAGCAAGGCATCTTAATGAGTGCCTTTAGCTTTGTAATTAAAGACTTCTGTGCGCAGCCTAAATTGGATAGAGTAGGAAAACCAGAGAGCGTAAGAGCTGGGTGAGAGGAACTACTCTGCAGTGAGATATACAGAAATTTTGGACAAGGCAGACGAGTAAGTCAAAGAGGAGATGGAGAGAAGGAAGTAAAGAAGGGTTGAAAGCAGTCTTGCCATTCCTGCTGGGCTGGAAAGAGAAGTCGTTCTCCAGAGCTCCAGGCAGAAAGTAGACGGACCAGTAACAGTGGAAATGGCTTTTTTTTTCCCTACAGATTACTGATTCTGAGCAGTAAAGCAGAGGTATGAATGTGTGCCCAAGGTACAGTTAATAATCTTGGTTGTAATTAGTTTGCTCTGTAGCTGAGGGGTGGTGGCCTTCTAAAGAACACAGCTAGTAAAAGTGGTCCATGGAAAGTTTTAAAATGAAGCAAATAATTGACTATTCCTTTAATGTTTTCATATTAACATAATGCTTAGTATCTTCTGAGTTTACAGATCTCTGAATGTATTAGCTACACGATACATGCTTTGTTACCATAGCTAGTTATTATAATAAGAGAAGAAATGGGGTACAGTGTGGTAGCGGAAGGAGGTGAAGAAGTCTTGGCCAGGGCAGGATATAAAGGAAAACCAGAATTTGAGAACAGTCTGTTTTTAAGGGATTATTTGTGCTGTAAACATTCATCACTTTTTAAAGGTTTCCTCCTATTCTCCTTACTTACTATTTTTGTCTCCAAACTCATTTAGTTATATACATTAAATATGTACAGCCTTTTTGTATATCTTAATGACATTGCTTAAAAAGATATATGGTTATTATAAATTGTATTTTTCTAAATCTCATTTTCCAAATGTTCACTAGATTATATACAAATAAAATTTCTTTTTGTATATTGACTATAGTCTACAGTGTTACAAAACTGAGGTATTGATCTTCTAGATTTTTTGTGACATTTGTAAGGATATTTTCCTCACACAAGGATGTTATTTAAGGACATTGACCATTCTACTCCTTCCTTTCCAGTTTTGTGCCTCTCATTTCTTTTTCTTGGAGTATTGCACTGGCTAGAAATTCCAGCATTGAAATAAAGTGCTAATAGGAGACGTTTTTTCCTGGTTCCTTCTCCTAAAGGAACTACGTTTGGTATTTCATGATTATGTAAGGTATTTACTGTAGAACTCTTCCGAGATGCCCTTTATCAGACTAAGTTGTCTTCCTATCTTGAATTTTATCAAAAATATATTTTCACTTGTGCTTACAGAAATCCTGGAGCACAGATTTATAATCAGCAAAACCTGAAATCAATCCAAATGTTCATCTGTAAGAGAATGAGAATGGGTAAAATACTTGAGTGGATTTTAAACATAGTAATATATTCATACTCAGCAATAAAAAGGAAAGCAACAGCTAACACATGGATAAATCTTATAGACATTTTGCAAAACATAAGAAGCCAGACAGAAGATAGCTTATGTTGCTTTTCATTTGTATGAGAACATAGAAAAGTTAAACTAGTATTTGGGATTAGAAGTTAAAATGACGATTGCTAGAGACTGGATAGTATGATTTGATAATGACTAGACAAGATACTGGAAAATTGTTTTATGTTTAGTTTAAGTAAAATAAATAATAAAAAATAAAGTCAGTGACTTCCAAAAACGTAACTTTAAATAAAAAATAATTATTTTTATTAGTCTCCAGGTATTTTTTAAATTTTTTAAGTAATTCATTGATAATAGTGTATCAAATGGTTTAGCCCCCATGTGAGTATTGCTGTTTCTTTATCTTGGAATTCTTGCCAGCAGTTTACTACTAGACTTATAGCATTTTCATTGGAAAATAAGTTTGATATGATTTCAAACGTCTTAAATTTACTGGAACTTGTTTTGTAGCTTAGCATGTGATCTATCTGAAGAATGTTCCCTGTGTGCTTAAAAAGAATATACATTCCGCTACTTTGAGTGGAATATTTTCTCTATGTATCTGTCTGTCTAAGTCCCTCTGGTCTACTTTGTTGTTTAACTCTTTGTTAAAATCTTTAACTTCTCAACTCTATTCATCAATTTATCTTGAGTTCTTTGAACATCTTTAAGATCATTAACTTGGACTGCTTATCAGGTAGATCATTTATCTCCACTTCCCTTAGCTCTCCTGTGGTTTTATCTTCCACGGATTTGTTTGGGACATGTCACTTTGATGCCTCACTGCCCCTAATTTGCTGTTTTTCCTTCTGCATACCACCTTGCTAAGCTGGTTTTCTTGCCAAACTTTGGGGCGGTGGCCTTTTGTAGGAAACATCTCTGGGTCTCCCGTCTGGTGACCAGAGCTCGGTGCTCTGAGGATGCCCCTGTGTGCCCTGCATAGGTCTTTCTCTTTAGGCAAAGCTAGTACCTGAGAGCAGCCTGGCAGGCGTGGCTGACCTTGGCCTAGTTCACTGCCAGGCTCTCTCTTGTGTGGAGCCTGCTGGCGCCTGTAGCAAGGCTGGGTCACAAGGCGACTCTGCAAAGCCTTTGCAGGGAGGATGCCTGGCGCACTGGTTGGAGAAGCTGGGATCTGGGGTTGGAGACTCTGGGGCTCGGAGACCCAGGTCTGCTTTTGACCTGGTGGCAGGGGGCCAATTCCTGACACTGCTGGCTGAGCCACCTGAATGAAGGGTCCAGCGTGCATGCCGGCCTGCTGGCTAGTGGGGCTGGATCCCGGGGAAGCTGACTGAGGGGTTCAAGTTGCCTTGAAGCTGAGGCTGGCCTGCTGGTGAGCGGGGCCAGGGCCCAAGGGTCCTCAGACTAGTGCCAGCGCTGTGGTGTACAAAACCTGGTCCCAGGGTGTCTGGGTGAAGGACAGTGGGCATTCTGGGCCTGGCATCTCCCTGTTAGTGGGTGAGGCCAGGGCCCAGGGGAGTCTTGTGAGTGTGACTGCAGGTGAGTGAGGGTGGTGCTGGAGTGACCACCAGTCCGCCTGTACGTACAGCCTGGTCCTGGGGTCCCTGGCGGCAGGGCTTTGAGAGTCCTGGGAGCTACTAGTTGGCACACTGGTGGGCAGGGTGAGTCATCAGACCTTTAGTATACGGGGTCAATTTCTAGCAAGGCTGTGTGGTCAGGGTCCTCGGGCAGCTGGCCTACTGGTGCATGGGGCTGGGTGCCCTCCTGCCTAGTTGCTTGGCCTGATGTGACCCAGTGCCAGCTTCTAGGCATGGCCAGGTCCCGAGGGTAATAAGGGAGAAGGAGGATTCCAAAATGGTGCTTGTCAGCTCCAGTGACCTAAGGGTAAACGAGCACTCAGAGCTGGCTGATGCCCGTGTCTTATGGCCCAGGGTGAGCGCCCTTCTTGCCTGCCTGTCCGAAAGGCTTTCAAAGATCAGCACGTGGATCTGACCCAGGATCTTTTCAAAATTGCTGCTTCTTCCCTGGTTCTCAAAGGGCAACCCACTCCAGTGTTCTTGCCTGAGAATCCCATGGACAGAGGAGCCTGGCGGGCTACAGTCCATGGGGCTGCGAAGCGTCAGGCAGGACTGACTAAGAACAGCTACAACAGAGTCTGTGAGGCTTGTGTGCGTCCTTAGGTGTCGAGTCTATTTCCCACAGCCCTCTGGCTTTCCCTAAAGTAAGTCCTCCAGCAAAAGTCCTCGGGCTCATTTCTCCCAGTCTCGACCCCAGCTCCTGAGCGCTCAGCCTCCGCGCTCCCGGGGAGACCTGCTGCAGCTTGCTCCCTCCCCTCCTCAGCCTGGGCCTTAACTCTGCCTTGTCTCTGCCCCTTCCTCAGCCTGGCTGTTCCCACTTTCTTTCTGCTGTTGGTTGTGGAATATCTTTTCTGCTGGTCTCCCAGCATTGCTTATTAATAGCTGCTCTGTCTGTCTGCTAAGTCACTTCAGCCGTGTCCGACTCTTTGCGACCCCGGGGACTGTAGCCCGGCAGGCTCCTCTGTCCATGGGATTCTCCAGGCAAGAATCCTGGAGTGGGTTGCCATTTCCTTCTCCAGGGCATCTTCCCAACCCAGGGATACAGATTTTCTGTAAATAGCTGTGATTTAGGCGTGCCCTAGGGAGGTGAATTTAGGATCTTTCTACTCTGCCTTCTCAACACCTCCTTCCTTGCTTGATTGACCCAAATTCCCAGTGATTGTCAAGTTAGGTCCTAACTGTCGGAATTAGTTCCTTCTTACAATTTCAGTTTGTAATCGCAAGTCTGCTGAATTTTTTAAAGAATTTTAAGAACTAGAATTTGGCGCTGCTGTTTTAGTTATTTCTACTCTGCCTTCTCAACACCTCCTTCCTTGCTTGATTGACCCAAATTCCCAGTGATTGTCAAGTTAGGTCCTAACTGTCGGAATTAGTTCCTTCTTACAATTTCAGTTTGTAATCGCAAGTCTGCTGAATTTTTTAAAGAATTTTAAGAACTAGAATTTGGCGCTGCTGTTTTAGTTCAACTTATTAATGTTTAAATTTTAAGCTAATACGATTATATATCCTTAGATAATTTGTGTTTTACATTTTTTAAACATTATAATTCCTCAGCATTAGCTCCCATGGTGAAGTTTGAATCTAGGGCTTAAAATCTTTGCTCTCCATATGTTATCCACAAAATAGATCCATTAAATAAAATTGTTTCTTTGATTCAAAAAGGCAAGAACTGCTTTGTTATTCCCTGTACAGAGAAGACACACATACACAGCTGGCTAAAATATAGACATCACAGCAAAAAGAAGGGGCCAGAGTCTAGTTTTTCTTGGTTGTTTAGGATGCACCCCCTGAAAGAAGCACATACTTCTCCACTGAGAACCCAGATATCGGCCACAAGCCAGTCCCTTGTTGGTTTCCATTAAAAGAAAGAAAAGGACAAGAAAATATCCTTATCCTGGGGTCATAGAAATGCACTGTAGCTTGTTTGGCCAGTACTGTATAAATGTGCCCAGTTGTTAGGCTTCATAAAATTGAATATTTGAGTGATAATTTTATAACAACTAATTTTTAAAAGGAATAAAAAATTGAAAACTTAAAAATAAACTGCATTCTAATACTGTTCTAGAAACTTACATGCAAAACCATGTTAAGAAAATAAATAAATATATTTAGCAGTGGGTTTTCTTCAGTTAATATATGCTTATGATCTCACAGAGTCAGACACGACTAAAGCGACTTAGCAGCAAGTTGCTGAAAATGCTCTTGAATAGAGATCAACAGAACACAGACATGCCGCGCGACGCTGTGCGTTACTCAGCAGCGGCTCACAGTGGTGCCTGCTCCCAACAGTTGCAGTAGGGCGTGTGTGTTTCATTTCCTGCTCTTACAGACACCACATGACCCCCACTAATGCACCATCATTAAAAGAATTGCCTTCAGTTCAGTTCAGTCACTCAGTCGTGTCCGACTCTTTGCAACCCCATGAATTGCAGCACGCCAGGCCTCCCTGTCCATCACCAGCTCCCGGAGTTCACTCAGACTCAACGTCCATTGAGTCCGTGATGCCATCCAGCCATCTCATCCTCTGTCGTCCCCTTCTCCTCCTGCCCCCAATCCCTCCCAGCATCAGAGTCTTTTCCAGTGAGTCAACTCTTCTCATGAGGTGGCCAAAGTACCAGACGCTGTGCGTTACTCAGCAGCGGCTCACAGTGGTGCCTGCTCCCAACAGTTGCAGTAGGGCGTGTGTGTTTCATTTCCTGCTCTTACAGACACCACATGACCCCCACTAATGCACCATCATTAAAAGAATTGCCTTCAGTTCAGTTCAGTCACTCAGTCGTGTCCGACTCTTTGCAACCCCATGAATTGCAGCACGCCAGGCCTCCCTGTCCATCACCAGCTCCCGGAGTTCACTCAGACTCAACGTCCATTGAGTCCGTGATGCCATCCAGCCATCTCATCCTCTGTCGTCCCCTTCTCCTCCTGCCCCCAATCCCTCCCAGCATCAGAGTCTTTTCCAGTGAGTCAACTCTTCTCATGAGGTGGCCAAAGTACCGGAGTTTCAGCTTTAGCATCATTCCTTCCAAAGAAATCCCAGGACTGATCTCCTTTAGAATGGACTGGTTGGATCTCCTTGCAGTCCAAGGGACTCTGAAGAGTCTTCTCCAACAGCACAGTTCAAAAGCATCAATTCTTCGAATTGCATTATAACCAAATAATTCTGTGTGTGATAGCATAAGTGTAATGATATTTGCACTTTCGTGAGAAATAGTGACACCCTTGTAGGTCACTGATTCACTATTGATAAATAAAAGTCCTGAGCAGATACAGTAAAAATAGCACTTTTGATTTTATCCTTAGATTGCCAAGACGCTCAATATAAAAACTATATTTGAGATTATTTCTCTATATTCTGTCTCAATCAGCCTCCATATTTACACTTTTGTGATTCTTTGCTGTACGCATACCCCTAAATGATCTTGACAATCCACAAAGCAGAGAATTAGAGTCAAATCAACAAGAAACGCAGCATTCACGGGGATTTAACACTTAAATAAAATTAAAATCATTTGTTCACATTTCTAATTGAAAATTTCAGGTTATGTCTAAACATGAGATTATAGTCTTCAAATCTGCATGCCTGTGTACCTTTCCTGGTGGCTCAGCTGTAGAGAGTCCACCTACAATACAGGAGCGATAAGAGACCTGCTGGGGTTGGATCCTTGGGTCCTCAGAAGATCTCCTGGAGGAGGAAGCAGCAGCGCCCGCAGCGTTTCTGCTGGGACAAGCCCAGGAACAGAGGGCCTGGCGGGCTACGGCCAATGAGGTGGCGAAGAGTCAGATGCAGCTGAGCAAGCGTGTGACATGATCTGGTGCTTCGCTAATACTCTGGAAAGGCGGAGCGTAGCATGGTTCCTCTGGAGGGGAAACATCATATTTTCAGATACTAGAACTCATGCTTGATTTTTTCTTCTTCATCTTCTCCTTGAGTTGGAGAGTGTTAGTTGCTGCTGCAGGGTCGACCCTGGGAAGTCACTGAGGACCTCTGAGTGCTGGGGGACAATCAGGCTCCGAGGCTGTAACTGATTAATAACTTTCTTAGAATGATGATACTCCGAACATTTTAACAACCCCTTAATAGTCCTCTGTTCTCTGTTTAATAATAACACAAATGATTGTAAATCATTTCAATGAGGTACCTTTGTCCTCAAGCTTAGTTCCACCTACATGCAACCAAGCAAGGACATCATCAACTCAAGGGTGGTAAATGTGATAATTGATGAAAGGATGAGATGATTAATTGGGAAGGCAGTTATTATCAAGAAAGAGCAGAATTATCATATTTTTGCAAAGCGATTAAGAGGCAAAACAGACTGAATTAAATTGAAAGCCATTTTTTTAAGCCATGTCATTTTCTAAGGCAGAATATAGTTATACCGTAAAATGCTTCATGTCTTCTTTCCTTATCTACTTATGTACATTCGTTCCTGTTAAAATGTTTAGATCTCCTGTTAGAGAGACACTACTGAATTGCATCAATCCATACATGTCAATAACTTTTCCATTAAATATTTCTGTAATTAAGTTGCACTTTTTAACTGGCATATGTTTAATACAGATCCTCTTTCTGGAAAATCTTTTATTAAGTCTACAGCTTTTCTTGGCATAGATACCACCTTGAAAATCAAGAAAAAAATGGGTCATTCAATAAACTCGTTCATGTAACGAATATTGAGTGCCTCCACTACCAGAAATAAAGCTAGATGCTAAGAAAGTTGCAGCAAGGGCGGACAAAATTTCAATTTCTTAGAGTTTTAGAAGGTAAAATAAATATGTAAGAAGTTAAACAGAATAAACACTAGTAAATTATCACTGCAGCGTAATGCAGATGTATTTATAATGCCATAGGATAACCAAAGAGGGAGTTAATCACTCTGGATATGCTATTCAGAGGGGACAGAACTCATCAAGTGAAAGGATCCAGGCAGGGAAAAGAACATAAGCAAAGGCAGGGAGGTGTGAAATGTCAGGGTGTGCACAGAGAATGATGAGCAGTCTAGAAGAACCGCAGTCTGGGGCCATGTCTCTTAAACATGAGGGATGAACAGAGCACGTGCAAAGGAAAGAAATGGCTTGCCTGTCTGTAGTGCTGACGCAAATGTTTTACTACGTTATTTCAAATCTGTAATATTTATTTCATTCTGCAACAGTAAAGTTCCAAATGTACTTATTCATTAAATATGAACAGAATCACAAAACCAATTACAGTCTAATTATCAACATTAAAGTGATGTACGAGTTTCATTTTGGAGCCCTGTGAGCACCAATTAAGCTGTGAACTAGTTTCTGAACTAGTTTTCTTTTTTTTTCCACTGACCTGTGAATTAGATACAGATCAGTCAATTTAAGTATATCACAAATTATACTTATTATAATTAAAACTAACAATTGCACTCATCTCACACGCTACTAAAGTAATGCTCAAAATTGTCCAAGCCAGGCTTCAGCAATACGTGAACCATGAACTTCCAGATGTTCAAACTGGTTTTAGAAAAAGCAGAGGAACCAGAGATCAAATTGTCAACATCTGCTGGATCACTGAAAAAGCAAGAGAGTTCCAGAAAAATATATATTTCTACTTTATTGACTATGCCAAAGCCTTTGACTATGTGGATCACAATAAACTGTGGGAAATTCTGAAAGAGATGGGAATACCAGACCCCCTGACCTGCCTCTTGAGAAACCTACATGCAGGTCAGGAAGCAATAGCTAGAACTGGACATGAAACAACAGACTGGTTCCAAATAGGAAAAGGAGTACGTCAAGGCTGTATAATGTCACCCTGCTTATTTAACTTATATGCAGCGTACATCATGAGAAACGCTGGACTAGAAGAAACACAAGCTGGAATCAAGATTGCTGGGAGAAATATCAATAACCTCAGATATGCAGATGACACCACTCTTATGGCAGAAAGTGAAGAGGAGCTAAAAAGCCTCTTGATGAAAGTGAAAGTGGAGAGTGAAAAAGTTGACCTTAAGCTCAACATTCAGAAAATGAAGACCATGGCATCTGGTCCCATCACTTCGTGGGAAATAGACGGGGAAACAGTGTTAGACTTTGTTTTGGGGGGCTCCAAAATCACTACAGATGGTGACTGCAGCCATGAAATTAAAAGACGCTTACTCCTTGGAAGAAAAGTTATGACCAACCTAGATAGCATATTCAAAAGCAGAGGCATTACTTTGCCGACTAAGGTCCATCTAGTCAACGCTATGGTTTTTCCAGTGGTCATGTATGGATGTGAGAGTTGGACTGTGAAGAAGGCTGAGTGCTGAAGAATTGATGCTTTTGAACTGTGGTGTTGAAGAAGACTCTTGAGAGTTCCTGGGACTGCAAGGAAATCCAACCAGTCCGTCCTAAAGGAGATCAGCCCTGGGTGTTCTTTGGAAGGAATGATGGTAAAGCTGAAACTTCAGTACTTTGGCTACCTCATGTGAACGGTTGACTCATTGGAAAAGACTGATGCTGGGAGGGATTAGGGGCAGGAGGAGAAGGGGAAGACTGAGGATGAGATGGCTGTATGGCATCACCAAGTTGATGGACGTGAGCTTGAGTGAATTCCGATAGTTGGTGATGGACAGGGAGGCCTGGCGTGCTGCGATTCATGGGGTCGCAAAGAGTCGGACACAACTGAGCGACTGATTGAATTGAACTGAGCAATTGTTGGTTTTATTGAGTGAATATTATTTGCCAAACCCTGCACTAACTTTTTTCTTTTTTTTGCTTTCACCATTGTCTTGTTCTTGCAAAGGCTTTAAACTGGTTTCATGTATATCTTATGGATGTGTTCTTCCTCTGGGGTTACCCCACTCAGACAACTTTTCTGATTGATACTTTTCTTCTAAACCTCTATTACTGGAGTAATTAAGGGTTCCATCTTTGGTTCCATATACACAGTTCTTTGGTAATCTTGTTCAGTGCCATGGATTTCACATTCTTCTCTATCCTAGTGACAATCACCATACAACAATCACAACTAGCCGGTTGGATATGGAAATGTGATTGTTGCTAGGATAGAGAAGGATATGCAGTCCATGGCTCTGAACAAGGCTGCCCTCCTTGCCCATACTACAAACTCATATATTACACTACTTCCGTGACATCTTCACCAGGGGGGCAAAAGACATCCCGAACTCAGCACATCCACGTTTAAATTCCTAATCTTCTCACCGAGCCTGTGTGCTTCACAGCCTTCATCATGCCAGCTGATAACAGTTCTGTTTTTATAGTTGCTGTCCTTGTTTAATTTCTGTGTCGTGTCTGACTCTTTGTAACCCCACGGACTGTAGCCTACCAGGCTCCTCTGCCCATGGGATTTTCCTGGCAGGAATACTAGAGTGGGTTGCCATCTCTGTCTTCAGGGAATCTTCCCAACCCAGGCATCAAACCTTTATCTCCTGTATTGACAGGCGAATTCTTCACCACTGAGCCACCTGGGAAACCCATGTTTATAATTATTCAGCACAAAAAGTAAAACAAACAAACAAGCAAAATAAAAACCAACAACTTGGAGTTCTTCTTATGATTTTCCTCTCATCTCAGATTCAAAATTGTCCACGAAGCAAAATGTGTTTAACTGTCAAAATATATCCAGAATGAAGCATGCACTCACAACCTTCATAGTTACCACGATTCTCTAGGCTGTTATCTGTTATTTTTGCAGTAGTGTCCTTATCAGTCTCCTTATTTCTGTGTTTCAGTTCAGTTCAGTCGCTCAGTCGTGTCTGACTCTTTGTGACCCCATGAATCGCAAGAGTCTAGGAAGAGGAAGGAAAGTATGAGTCATCTAAACGGCCCTCAGTAGAGAAGTGTATTTCATTTTCTCCTTTGTTAAAAATTATGATAGCTATATGTGGCTGAATTTTTTTATCATATGCTTTTCCAATATATTCATTCCAAGATCAGTTCCTTTGGTATACAATTGCAGTTCAAAGCGTGGTTACATAGATGACTTATCAACACAGCAGAAATGAGTGACTTCCACTTGAGAATATTTGGGTTTGATGGATTAATATACAGCAAAGGGATAATGAAAGAGCTCATGTTATTTCCTCCTGGGACAGCACATAAATGGCTAATTTTCATAAATACTTTAAGCCAAAAGAATCATGTTCAGACTAGATTTCTTAAGGAATCTGCTACAGTGCCTCAGTGAACACTAGATAATGGATAAATGAAGATTAGGCACTAGAAATATTTTAGGACAACTTGACAAATATTTGGAGGGCATTCATGGAATGAAGGAAGAAAGTCTCAGTTTTGTTCTGAATCACTGATGTTCCTATCTAAAGTGCTAACATAACCAGTTCCTCTGCCAATGTGAAATACATCTTTATTCTCTCCTTTGCTTTCTATGTTGCAATAATATCTTTCCCTTACTCAGTGTACTAATAAAAATAGCATTGGTTTTGGAGCCAGAAGTATCAAATACGTTATTAGACTTTAGTATTGGACTTGAAGCAAAGCATTAAAATAGACAAAACCAAGTTCTACTTTACTGTCGTTTCTCTCACTGTTCCTTCCTCTGTCCCTCTCCCAAATCTCCACCTTACCTAGATTTTCCCTCATCATCCAGGAATTGAGAAGCCCCATTTCACTGTCCAAAGCCTCCTCAAAATGCACGAAAAGACCACAGTACCTTCCTAGGACACTTGAGGGGCTCCTGGCTCAGCTCATAACCGCCACCAGATCGTTTAACACATGCACTTTTCCCACCGTAGTAGACAAAAAACAAAGGTATTTCTGAGGTTTTTTTTTAATTATTATTATTTGAATCATCACAATGATCTATACTAAAAGGATTAAGAGAGCCATCCTTGTCCCTGTTACTCTCTGCTCTGGGTTCCTAGTGGTCATCGCTGTTCAGTCGCTCAGTTGTATCCAACTCCTTGGGAGCCCATGGACCACAGCGCGCCAGGCTTCCCTGTCCTTCACCATCTCCCACAGTCTGCTCAAACTCATGTCCATTGAATCGGTGATGCCATCCAACCATCTCATCCTCTGTTGCCCCCTTCTCCTCCTGCCTTCAATCTTTCCCAGCATCAGAGTCTTTTCCAGTGAGTTAGCTCGTTCCATTAGGTGGCCAAAGTATTAGAGCTTCAGCCTCCAGTGAATAGTCAGGATTGATTTCCTTTAGGATTGACTCGTTTGATCTCTCTGCTGTCCAAGGAACTCTCAAGCGTCTTCTCCTAAAGCCAAAACCAAACCCAGTGACTGCTTTCCACGTGACTATCTTCCCATACTGTTCAATTCTTCCCAAATGGAGACAAGTTATATGATGGGCTTATGTGGATATGAAACGGTGATCCCAAAGAATTTTTCAAAAATTTATTTTTTTATTTTATATCTTCCTATCTTATATTTGGATATATCATGAGTTTGTAAGAATAAAAGACTCAGACATCTATGGTTTTTTGAGAAAAGCACCTCAGATTTAGAGGCTACAGCCTCAAACACTTGTGAAGAACAAGTTCTAGGTTAAAGAGAGGCAACCCAGAGTTCTCCCAGCCTAGAATTCCACCAGCGAGTCTTCTACATAGTTACATCCAGGCTAGGATCCCAAAAGATGACATGATAAGTAAGTCACGCATTTTAACTCTCATACCTTACTTCATTAAATCTCACTTATCTCTTTACCTATATTCAATTCAATACAATTTGTTTTCTTCTTTTTCAGTAACACCTTTATCACTAATATCTCTAAATATGCTTTCAAAGCCTGTTCAAATATCTCCTTCTTGACAAAGCATTTTACTACCAATCTGTGCACCTTTTATCAACCCCTCCTCCATGTCATCAGAATCATATTTCCAGTGTAGAATATATAGTGAATAGTGCTTGTCATCTTCATTACCTATTAATAGCATGGTGCCCTCCACATAATAGGCCTTCAATGATACCATGGCTGGGCTGGTGGAAAGATAAACAGATGGTGAGCTGATGAGGCCTATTTTCTGATGGGCTGAAAACTCATTATGGGCTTGGATTCAGTCCATTGACTGAGCAGGTGAGGGTAAGTCTATGGTCACAGGCATTTTCTGAATTAGGGTAGTCTTGCTCAGAACCAACATCTTGACCTCAAAGTCCACCTTAACTCATCACTCCCTTCTATTAGGTTATATTTTTATGATATCTCTTGGTCACAGGATAATTGCAGTAACATATGCAAAGTACTAGAACAAAGATCAATGTGTATCTCTCGACCAGACTTCTCAGTTCCTGAGAACATAGTGCCCTATTGCTCATAATTGTACTGATTACCTGCTTATGCTTTTAACTGCAGTCTTCATGAAACGTCCTCACCCATCTCCTACGGTCTGTTATTATAACCTGTAATTTTTTAGAGGGTATTTTTATAAGAATGGAACATATGCAATCTGGAATCCATGACAGTATTGTTATCTATGAATTGGTAAGAGATGTTCTGTAGGACCCAAAATTTCAAGATGATTTTTCTGAGGGTTGAGTCACATTTTTCATTAAAGGATAATATTTCTAAAATGTGTTAGTGTTCAATTACTTACTTGTAATTTCACTCCCAGATAGGTTAGTCAACTTTAGGAAAATTTCATTAAACACTTAGTTTACATTTTAAAGTTTAATATGTTTTCGTATTTCTAAAAGAATATATAATGAATAAACAAAACATTATTTTTTCCCCTCAAGTTAGTTCCTTTGAAGAGATGGGTGACTTTCTAATATGGAGCTCCATCTAGTGGTACAACTAACAATGTATCACAGGCAAGCATTTTCTGGAAGAAAAGATACCTTATTGCAAATTACCCTCTGTTTTCTCTTATATATTTGAAATATCCTCCTGTGTTTCTGTATGTGTTCATTAAGGCAAAAATTTTTCCCAAACTGTGTGTGTCGACCACTTGCGATTCCTACCTGCTGTGCTGGCCACAATCTCCCATTCAGCAGGCACTGTAAATCATCAGACAGGAGACAGGGCTGGAGCCTCAGGTAACCTGTGAACAGTATACTCTTTATAACAAGGTGGCACCACTCCATCCTGGGCATGATGGTGGTGGCTCCAGCATACGTGGTACTCCATTTCCGCTAGATACACCGATCAATAAAAGGAGATTGATCGTTAGATACACCGATCAATAAAAGGAGATCCACTCTACTCCATGGGGCAGCTTTTATTAATAGAAGGAGTACCATGATAAGGCTATACAGTGAACAAAATATTAGACTGAGAAGCACAGATGATACAGAAGTAATAATAAAATAATATCCACCACTTGTACGTTTATGATTTTTAAAAAGTCTCCTTGTGAATATTTTTATTTGATTTTCACAACCACCTCATAAGGTCAGTAAGCAAGTTACATGTATCACCATTTTGACAGATATTCAGAGGAATTAAGTGTCTTGCTCAAGCTCACAGAAGTCGCCTGATTCCTATTACAGTTTTCTTTCTAGTATTTCTGATTATGCAAAAAGCAGGCACAAAAAATTCCACTGATTATGTCACTTTCTTAATATTTTGTGTCTTACCTTCTCCAGTGAAATATGTGACTAGGTGAAGGTAATGTGAAGTGAAAGGACAGACAATGAAGAAAACACTAAAACAGTGACCTGCAAACTACGTAACATTGTAATGCATTGTTCACACATTCAGTTTTGAAAAGCTACCTACGATCAATGTGTGGTATCCTCCGCATATTTTTCCTGCAATTAAAATGAATTTAATTGATAATTTCACTGTAACTTCTGTGTAGGCACCTTAACTAAAAATGACCAGTTGCTTGTTTTTAATGATTTCTCAGTCTGGATGCCTGCTACCACTTAACCATGTATCCTTCCATATGTCAGACACTCAAGCTACTTTCAACACCACTACCATCAAACAAATAACTAATAATCACTCCCATGCAGGTGTTAAGGATTTATAACTTTTCAGATAATTTTCTAGGTTCTTTCACAAAAGCTACCCTCTGCTTGGCTTCAGGAAACCCTAGGTTTTCTGACAGAGAAGGCCTAAATGTTCCATTGGGGCTGGAACACTTTGGGCAACAGTGGTTTCAAAGTGCTGAATGGAAGAAAACTCAGTGGATAAGGATAATAAGATCCATACCTCTGGGACTCCTACAACTAGACTAAGCTGGTAGGGGTATGACAGATTTTTCCTGAGTCTTTACTCTTTCCACACCTGGCATTGGATAGGAGCTTGGTAATTATTTGCTGAAGGTTGGTTAGATGGATAGATAACTTAAAGATGACACACTCTAGGTATAAACTACTTATAAAAACTGCATTTTAAACCTCTCCTACACTCTTTAAAAATTTTCTCTTGCACTTTTGAGACCCCATATGGGCCCTGATGACCCATCTTGGGCAAAATCATCAAAAATTAATATTCTTTTTTCACTTATCTTTTATTTGCCTTCCCGACTCTTTGACTCACACAAAGCACTAAAGAACAAGGTTCAGTTCAGTTCAGTTCAGTTGCTCAGTCGTGTCCGACTCTTCGCGACCCCATCAACCATAGCACGCCAGGCCTCCCAGTCCATCACCAACTCCCGGAATTTACCCACACTCACGTGCATCGAGTCGGTAATGCCATCCAGCCATCTCATCCTCTGTCGTCCCCTTCTTCTCCTGCCTCCAATCCCTCCCAGCATCACAGTATTTTCCAGTGAGTCAGCTCTTCGCATGAGGTGGCTAAAGTATTGGAGCTTCAGCTTTTGCATCAGTCTTTTCAATGAACACCCAAGATTGATCTCCTTTAGGATGGATTGGTTGGATCTCCTTGCAGTCCAAGGGACTCTCAAGAGTCTTCTTCAACACCACAGTTCAAAAGCATCAATTCTTCGGCACTCAGCTTTCTTCACAGTCCAACACTCCCATCCATACATAGCCACTGGAAAAAAAGAACAAGGTAGTACTTATTAATTACAGTGCAATTTTACAGACTATTCTTACAACATATGAAGGCAAACTTTATAATCAAAATCTTTTCAAAGATTTTGGAAACTGATGCTCAGAAAGTAGGGGAAAAATTTAGCCCAGGTCATCTGAATTCACACTGTATCCTTCCTCTCAGACACTTCTCTGCTATCTCAGGGTCTTAGAATCCAGCTGTCAGTTACCTGTCAATTAATCCTCTAATAGTTATGTGATAACTAATGATGGGTGTTCAGTCTCATGCTTCTCAGAGACACTGAAAGATCTGGAAAATGGTAATGTTTTTAAAACTGATTCCGGATCCAAAGGAATTAAATTATAAAGGTCAAAGGACAAACTAAAGAGGTTGATATGTTTAGCCAGGAAATCCCACCCAATGCTCCTGTTAGGTCACATTCTCAAAAGTACTTTACACCACAGTTCAAAAGCATCAATTCTTCGGCACTCAGCTTTCTTCACAGTCCAACACTCCCATCCATACATAGCCACTGGAAAAAAAGAACAAGGTAGTATTTATTAATTACAGTGCAATTTTACAGACTATTCTTACAACATATGAAGGCAAACTTTATAATCAAAATCTTTTCAAAGATTTTGGAAACTGATGCTCAGAAAGTAGGGGAAAAATCTGGCCCAGGTCATCTGAATTCACACTGTATCCTTCCTCTCAGACACTTCTCTGCTATCTCAGGGTCTTAGAATCCAGCTGTCAGTTACCTGTCAATTAATCCTCTAATAGTTATGTGATAACTAATGATGGGTGTTCAGTCTCATGCTTCTCAGAGACACTGAAAGATCTGGAAAATGGTAATGTTTTTAAAACTGATTCCGGATCCAAAGGAATTAAATTATAAAGGTCAAAGGACAAACTAAAGAGGTTGATATGTTTAGCCAGGAAATCCCACCCAATGCTCCTGTTAGGTCACATTCTCAAAAGTACTTTATTGATTAATTCAATTTTTAAAACATGGTGGAAGGAAGGGCAATAGGAGCAAAACAAAACAAAATTTTATTTTTCTCTTAATGTCACATGCAGCTTCTAATCTTGACCCTACAGAGAGAGCCTTCATAATGGTCTCTATAGCGTGTGTAATTCAGTGGGTCTTAATACAACAAAATTACATTTCTACAGTTAGCCACCTTGCTGCTGCTAAGTCGAGTCAGTCGTGTCTGACTCTGTGCGACCTCATAGACGGCAGCCCGCCAGGCTCCCTTGTCCCTGGGATTCTCCAGGCAAGAACACTGGATGGGGTGCCATTTCCTTCTCCATTGCATGAAAGTGAAAAGTGAAAGGAAAGTCGTTCAGTCGTGTCCGACTCTTTGCGACCCCACGGACTGTAGCCACCAGGCTCCTCCATCCATGGGATTTTCCAGGCAAGAGCACTGGAGGGGTGCCATTGCCTTCTCCAGGGGATCTTCCTGACCCAGGGATCGAACCCTGGTCTGCACTGTAGGCAGACTCTTGACCGTCTGAGCCCCCAGGGAAGCCCCCAGGGAAAACATCCATCATACTGGATCTTAATATGTCTTTGCCAGAATCTCATTTTCACAGAGATCAAGCAAAGCATTGAGTATTCCCTGAGTATTCCTTGAGTATTCCCTATGGCTGATCACTCTCACCTTGTTGAGTGTGAACTAAATATCAAAGTTCAATCAAAACATAGACACACGCAGAGAAATGTAGTGATGAGTGTAGTTTTCTTGAATTTTATTTGTAACAAAATAGATTTCACTTCCTATATCTCTTTCTTCTTCAAGGGTCTACGGATGTAGTTCAGGGGTCCATGAACTTGAATGGGAAAATGTTATATTATTATTTTCAATAACTTCTAACTGAAATTTAGCATTTTCTTCAATTTTGAAAGTAGGTACAAAACTTATCTGTTTTTCACCAATAGAAATCATAATTATTCTTATATTGTACTAACTTTTTGAAGGTATCTTAAAATACTGTTTGTATTCTTTTCTACCTTAAAACCACAGAAGTTATTAGACCTGTCATAAATTATTACTTAAAGTATTTATTTAAAGATATATCCATTACTCTCCCCAGGTGGTGCTAGTGGTAAAGAATCCTCCTCCAAAGTAGGAAACACAAGAAAAAGGGGTTAGATCCCTGGGTTGGGATGATTCCCTGGAGGAGGGCATGGCAATCCACTCCAATATTCTTGCCTGAAACGTTCCATGGACAGAGGAGCCTGGTGGGCTACAGTCCATAGGGATGCAAAAAGTTAGACATGATTGAGCAACTGAGCACACACACATACCCCAAATGTGGTTTTAAATGTTCTAATAACAGTATTTCAGCATAGCTTGTTTTCTTTGTAATCCTATTTATCCTACTCCATGTTTTTAAGTATATTTCCCTGATTTAGGAGCCTGTCATACTGTCAAAGGGTCCATAGTACAAAGTAGGTTAATAATTCTTGTTTCACATGCTGAAATGTTATAGGTCAGGCAGAAGGTAACAACTCCAAAATGCACTTTTATAGAAATTTAGTAACGTAGACACAAAAGGGCTTATTTGTGGTGGTGGCCAAATGATTTAAAATAGATACAGAAGAGATATAATGTATATAAACTTAGTTTGCAAGCCACAAAAAGTTATTCAGATAATGATGTTATTGTTATTAATATTACTATTAACAATAGTTACAGGTAAATAATAATATTTACTGCCTCCTGAAAATAATTATTTTTGCCAAGGTTTATGAAGTTGCTAGAATTCCACTCCAGTGAGAAGAACATTTTAGAAGTTTATTTCATCTTAACAATAAAAACTCAATTAAAAAAAAAATATATATACTCTTTCTTCTATAGGGCTTTTATTTCCCCACAAAGTAGAGGATTTGCATATATTAAATATGGTCATTTCCCTGTTTCACATTCTGTGCTCCATATTCTGGCCCCTAAGAAAATCTGAAGGTTCTAGAAAAATATCTTGTAATAACATAACTTTAATTTAAAATATGAGATTAAAAAAAACATGGATTTCTCTATTTCTACAATTTTCTACTCTATATAAAGTCTTTACTCTCATTCTAAGATATTTCAAGAAAGAAGACAAAATTTCACTCTAGACAAGAAATATTTCATGGAGGAAATGGAAGAAACAGCTGAGAAATTCCTTAAATTGATCTACAAGTTCAATGCAATCTGTAAGAATTCCACCTCGGTTCTCTGCAGAAGTTGATGAAATTCATATGAAATTCAAGGAACTTAAAATAGCCAAAATAATAAAATAAAAAAATTGGAGGATCTACAATTTTTGATTTCAGAACTTACTACATAGCAACAATAATCAAAACAGTGTAGCAATAGCATAAGAATAGATGCAAAGGTCAATAGAATAGAATTAAGAGTTCAGGAATAAACTCATTTACCTGGGCCAACTGATTACCAATTAGGATATCACAATAATTCAATGAGAAAAGAATGATGTTTTTCAACAAATGGCACAGACACATATATATATAGACATATGCAAAAGAATGAACTTTGACTTCTACCTCATAGTATATAAAATATTTACATAAAATGGATCAAAGACATAAATATAAGAGCCAAAACTACAAAAGTCTTAGAAGAAAGCATAAATGTTAAGTGTAAATCTTTGTGACCTTGGGTTTGGCAATAGATTCTTATTCATGATGCTAAAAGCACAATAAGAAAAAGAAAAACAGAAATGCAAATCAAGACCACAATGAGGTACCATTTCACACCAGTCAGAATGGCTGCGATCCAAAAGTCCACAAACAATAAATGCTGGAGAGGATGTGGAGAAAAGGGAACCCTCTTACACTGTTGGTGGGAATGCAAACTAGTACAGCCATTATGGAAAACAGTGTGGAGATTCCTTAAAAAATTGCAAATAAAACTGCCTTATGACCCAGCAATCCCACTGCTGGGCATACACACTGAGGAAACCAGAATTGAAAGAGACACATGTACCCCGATGCTCATTGCAACATTGTTTATAATAGCCAGGACATGGAAACAACCTAGATGTCCATCAGCAGATGAATGGATAAGAAAGCTGTGGTACATATACACAATGGAGTACTACTCAGCCCTTAAAAAGAATAAATTTAACTCAGTTCTAATGAGATGGATGAAACTGGAGCCGATTATACAGAGTGAAGTAAGCCAGAAAGAAAAACACCA
>SJYC01103218.1:0-10644 GCA_006408675.1 Madoqua kirkii
GTCACACATTTTTTTAAATCAATCAATACATTGCCTTGTTTTGTGTGTGTCATTTTTTAAAAGTCATATACACAATGGAGTATTACTCAGCCCTTAAAAAGAATAAATCTGAATCAGTTCTAACGAGATGGATGAAACTGGAGCCGATTATACAGAGTGAAGTAAGCCAGAAAGAAAAACACCAATACAGTATACTGACACATATATATGGAATTTAGAAAGATAGTAATGATGACCCTGTATGTGAGACAACAAAAGAGACACAGAGGTATAGAACAGACTTTTGGCCTCTGAGGGAGAGGGAGAGGGTGGGATGATGTGGGAGAATGGCATTGAAACATGTATACTATCATGTAAGAAACGAAGCGCCAGTCTATGTTCGATACAGGATACAGGATGCTTGGGGCTGGTGCACGGGGATGATCCAGAGAGATGATATGGGGTGGGAGGTGGGAGGGGGCTTTGGGATTGGGAGCTCGTGTACATCTGTGGCTGATTCATGTCAATGTATGGCAAAACCAATACAGTATTGTAATGTAGAATAAAGTAAAAATAAAATTTAAAAAAAAGTATCTTACTGAGTATAAGCTGTTGATTCATTAACATTGAACTCACAGCCAATAGCACCACAACTCGCCTGAAAGATTATCCAACACCTGTGCTCTCTCCCTGATACATCACAAGCTTACCTAGGAGCACCAGACAAGCCCTCAGTGTGGGGGCCATTTCAAAAAGCAAACCCGTCAAAAAAAGGGCACAAACATACAAGAACTGTGGCACTAAATGTACCTTTAATGGCCACTTATTTACAGCATGAGAGCTGAGGCAAAAGGACAGAGCATGACGTTGTTCAACTGTTCAGAATGTATGTTGAGCAACTCACATTTTACACTCTTAATTTTATTCTCCTGTGCAAATATGATATATACTATAAGGAAGTGTAGTCATTAATGAACAATTGAAAGGTTAAAGAGTGGCTTCCGTATATGCTATAACATCGTCCTATCTTCTAACCTTGGCAAGCTTTTTATTTAGAGTGATTTTCCCAGGAGTACTAGTAAGTATAGCAATGCATGAGCATAAATTATTTAATTCAGAAAACTGTCAAACCTATGAGGCATTTGATAGTTTACGTGATATGACATGATTTTCATTCCCCATTCTAATTCTAGAGGATGTTTAGATTTGAAATCATTTTAACCATGTAGTCATAATGATTTAAGTAGAAATATTTGACTATTTCACTAAATATCTGTTCTTGATAGTTGGCACATTTTTAATCAAATAATTAGATGTGCAAACCAAATAATATGAAGTATAAAGTAACTAAAAATTTATCATACTTGCTCCTTGGTCAAGGTATCTTTTTTTTCCCTCAGTATAATTCAAATTCAGACACATTTTTGGAAATCTGGAAATATTTTTAAATGATTAAAAATTTATTGGTTCATCAAAAATAGGGTGTGCATTCTCAGACTTTAAAAATGTTACTGAGAAAAGGTCTCATTTTGGAAACAAATCTTTAACTTTTCAGATTTTCCTTTCCTTGTCTGTGCCTACAATCAGCAATGAAAATGCATTTTTATTTCCTCATTAATTTTTCCTGTTTTTCATAGTATAGATAAAATTAAATTTTTAATAAAACTTTAAATCTCTAATGATAATCCAAGATGAGTGTTAATTAAAACATGTGGTAGAAAAATTCATATGTTTACTGGGAAAGTAGAAAGCACTATGCATTATGTTATATGGCCTTCTGTGTCCTAAGAAAAGACATGCCAAATGGTTCTGTCGCTTTAACTATTGGCTTTAATGGCTGCTCCTGTTAGAACACGGCAGCCTTTCCTGAATGCTTGCTTACCTGTATTTTTGTTTCAGGTGTTCAGCAGTGCTCGTTGGCCAGCTTTCCATCAGCTAAACATTTATCTGAATGTTTTAGCTATTCCCAAAGACCTTCAATGAGACAGGTCGCATCATTCTGCAATTATAAGCATCTGTTTAGATGTGCTCTCTGCCATTAATTCTCTATTGTTTATGATGATTTTGTGTAATTGAAACTAAAATGTCAGTCAGATCCCCTCTTTTACAGCTCCATAAAGAACTCACTACATCTTTTATTCTATCACTTAATGTGTGAAACAACTTGCTTTTGTTGTTCAAACTACTGTATAGCAATTATTCATGTGCTTTCTTTTATATAATACACTGCTTTACCTGCCATCTGTGTATACACATAATTACATTTGCAAGGAAATTAAAAGCATTTGCTCCAGTATAAATTTTGACTTATTGCTGCTAGTTTTGTTGTGGGTATAAAATTTACTCAAGTATTTCTTCAGAATTGCTCTGAATGATTTTCAAATATTTTATTCACCTTTCACCCAAACTGATGAAATGCTATTAAACTCAGAAAGAGAAAAACTGCAAAAAAAAAAAAGTAGGAATTCAAGACTTTTACTTCTGTTAAACTAATAAAAAGACTAGGAATTAAAAAAAAACAATATAGTTGAGAGCTGCATATATAGAGTGTGCATAGAGAAAAAATAAAGGAAAACATAATTTCCGAAATGGAAAGGCACTATAAAGAAATCTGACAAACACTGTACTTCAGCACCTCTAGAAATAAAAAAATCAGTGCTGCTTTTGCTTTGTTCAACAGCTCTCATCATTCTAATACTTTAAACTAATTTATAAAATAATTAGTACAGCTGAAGCTCATTTTGTCTTTCCTGCTATAATTCCATAATAATAATGATTGTGAAGACATGTTTAAACTGATATGTATCATCCACTCAACTATGAATGTTTCAGGCTGAGCTTATCTCTTCAGTAAATTCACAGCTTTTGAGTATCAAGTGGTTTCACTAATTCTTTTAAATTAGAAATCTAGAAACATGGATTTATCTTGCCTTGAGTATACTATATGTGTAGTATTGAGAAATATACCACTGTGTAATATTGGGAAATTATATTGGTCTTCTATTTTCAAGATCCTTTCCAATTCTCAAGTTTCGCTATTCTATAACTTTCTATACTGTGCATATAATCTATAGAAATACATGATTCTTCCTGGAAGTACCTCTCAAATGTCCCAGTATAGCCCTCACTCAATGTTGGTTTCACTCTTACTATTTTTTGAGAGTTTATCATTGAGATGTATAATACTGGGATTTTGGGATTCTTCATCTGCAAGCCCATCCCAAACATCTGAAAGGCACATTCATTCATTTATTTCATGCTTATTACGGATGACATCAGGCTCTCAGGCAGTAATTATTAAAATGAAAATGATCCCTGAGTAGATTTTGTATTGTGAGATATACAAGTATATAAAGAGATAATGCTTGTCAGAGTTCAGAGCCTGGCAAAAACAGTGGTTTGAAGTCAGATTAAAGTAAAGTAAAGTAAATAAGATTAAAAGAATCTAGCAGAAAACAAAATTTAAATGGATTTGTGATATAAGAAGTCAATTAAAAATGTGCAAACAGCTCCCAGTATTTCTCTAGTTACTTTAGTTAATCTACTTAATCAAGGTTGAATGGGCCAAAAAACCTATGGACTCAATCCCTTTAAACCATTAGCTCTAGGAAATAACACATAAATAATCAAATATCTATATCTACTATAAAAATAAATTCATTGTGATACTGCTGCTGCTGCTGCTGCTGCTGCTGCTAAGTCACTTCGGTTGTGCCCTACCCTGTGAGACCCTATAGAAGGCAGCCCACTGGGCTCCTCTGTCCCTGGGATTCTCCAGGCAACACTACTGGAGTGGGTTGCCATTTCCTTCTCCACATTGTGATACTACAGGCACGTATATACATGGACCAGTTTTAGCAAGAGCCTGAGACAAACAGCAGACCAGGACATGCTCACTGTAATTCACTCTTATGTTTCTGAGCCCACTTCCTACTTCTAATAAATATTCAACAATTTTGGACAATATGAACAAATGTAAACTTCTATACCTTGCATATAGTCACAGTCATGAATAACTGACACAACTTACTGTGCAAACTTCCACCTTAAATAGTCAATCAATTATAAAATTCTCCAGGTGACAATTTCAAGTCTTTAGGATATCAGATTTTTTTACCTATGTGGTTCTTTTGGTTCTTGTTTTCCATTTTTATTCTGTGGGGGAGTTGTTATGCACCTCATTGTGGTGATAAATATAGATTGGGAGGCTTATGAACAACAGAAATGTATCAATTTTGGAACCTGGAAAGTCCAAGATCAAGGTGGAGGGAGGTGCAGTGTTCATGGATAACCCAAACTCTGGATCACAGATGCCTGTTTTTCTTTTCTCTGTGTTTTTACATGTCATGAATAGGCACTAATACTATTCATGGGAACTCCACTCTTACGATTTAATCACCTTCTAAATGCTCCCCTCAAATACTGCCAATTGTGATTTCAACATACAGATTTCAGGGGTACACACACATTCTATAGCAAGCTCCAAATGGCCAGTGCCATCCTTCTATCCTCAATATTCGCTCATCTATAAAAATGTGTAGCAGTTAATGACAAATTAAATTTATACTGTAACAAGTTTGTACAGGGGAAGCCACTCACATTAACCTTACCTTATATCTCTTTTACTTTATATTAATCAAGATGGGTTGCAGTCATATCCAATAGCTTGTACCATAAACAACAATGAACTTTTCCATCTGTAACCCAACACATCATAGAGAAGAATTGACTAAGTTACTCTGTTCTTCTCTCCCATGTGGATATTGCCTGAGGATCATCCTTATTTTTCTTATTATAGCCTTACAATATAATTCATTTTTCATGGAAACTCATTTATTGAATAGATGACTGACTCCAGGTCTGAGTCAGGCAGGCATCAGAATATCTATATCTATATATAAACATAGAAAATAATAAAAAGTAAACATGATACAAATACAGCCTATTTCAAGAGGTCCCTACAGGTCAAAATGGGATAGTCTGAACTTCAGCAAAGGATAATAATTACAATGTATTAAAATAAAAAACATGTTTATATCTATGAATTCATAATGATGGTAAAAAATAATCTTTTTTATTTTTGGAAGGTTATGGTAAGCCTATTCATTAGAGTAGGAACTGGTCAATATAAGAAATGAATCAATAACTTATTTTGCCTTTTCCTTGTGTGGCTTTTTAAGAAAAATTATTTAATTTTAATTGAAGAGTAATTGCTTTACAACATTGTGTTAGTTTCTACCTATACAAACTCTGTAACCAGGAAATCTAGTGGTATATGAAGGAATGGTGTCTCTTTATAAAAGTATTCCCATTAAGTCTGAAAAATAAATGAAAAACCAAGAGTATCAACAATGTGCAATTCTCAGAGAATTGAATCTAAGCGCTGAGGAACAACGAGATCTAATGTGACACACAAAAAAGAGAAAATTCGTTGAACTGGGTTCCCTGACATGAGGGAACAACATCATATTCTGTCCTGCTGAGGAGCTCCGACCTGGGTCTGATGGAGCCTCCAGATTCAGCTGCCAAATTGCAGGAGATACAGAGGTTACCAGAGCAAGTTAAGCTGCACCAAGAGTATACAGTGTGCTGAGTACACAAGGCAAAGTGCCTAGGTCCTTCAACAAAAAAGAGGTAAGGGAAAGCCAATAGACTAAAAAGGTTTAACATATATATCAATCACATTGCTTTAAATGATCAAGATTATACTGTCTAGGGACACACACTTAGGTGATGTCACTTAAAGAAAAGAAAAAAAAGAAAACACCAGAGAGGTTATTAGGAAATGGAGATGGTGGGTCCTTTTGGAAGAAGAGCAGGGCTTGTAATTGGGAAGAGGCCACACGGGAGGTGAGAAAATTTCTGTCCTCCTTGAGCTATGGTAACAAAGGCTTTCACTGTATAATCATTTGCTCAGCTTGTCTGTTAGTCTTGTTATTGATTTCTGTAGATGTGTTTTATTGTACAATGCTTTTTAAAAAAAAAAATGAAGCCACACAAGTGAGGACAGTTGCGGTCGCTCACTTCGCCAGGTAAGCAGGCTAGTGTTTATTTTACAGGATCTGATCCAGGCTGCCCGCTGGCTCCGCTGCTTTCCTTAAGAGTTGGCCCCAAATCTGGATGTCCAGCGATACTAACCTGAATGGAAGTCTGAGGAAAGAAGCCGTCTGGTGAGCCTGAGGGAATGTCAGATACCGGGAAGGCCAGAACCTTGCTTTTAGGGCAGTTAGTGTCAACACTCCAGCCTTGTACCTGGCTGCTATATGGTTTGCTCCTCTGTGAACCGGTGCCATATTTTATGTCTGTGTGGTATGTGGCAGATAGCAATGATGAATCACTCATCTAACACCACTGTGCTCCATCACCTCTTGGAGTCAAGCTCAGGTAGGCAGTTTTTCTCCTGACCAGGTACCAACATACAATCTGGGAGATATAAAATAATCCCCCCATTCTCTGTGTTTCAGGGCTTTTACTTTTCAGACTCACTGTATGTGTGTGTTTGAGAGTGTAAGAGTGTGTGTATGTATGTGAGTGTGTATATATATGTGAGTGTGGGTGTGTATGTATATGTGTGCATGTGTGTTTATGTATGGTGTGTGCATGTATGTGTGTGTATGCAAGGGTATGTGTGTGTGTGTGTGTGTGAATATGAATGTGTGTGTGTGCACATGTTATTTTTCATCTTGATCTCAGTTTCTCACATTTACCTACACAGAACCCTCTCTTACCTTTTACTGACTTGATAATAAATCATCTAGACCAGACCAAAAAAGTCCAATTTAAAGATTCTTAAGAATGGTGGCTCAGATATTCTTTAAATTGCTTTCTGCTGACTCTTCCAATGTAACAGCACAAGAAATGTGAAAAACTAATGAATAAAGATGCAGATGAAAGCGCACAGTCCCTTGATGCCTCCCTAGTTTCTCATCAAAGGTCTTCCTCTGTTCATTGTTAACTGAAATCTCTTGAGACAGAGATTCACCCAGATGGGGGCAGAGGAAGGACCATGGATCCTTGATTTCTACACCATTAAGCACTCATAACACACTGACCTAGTATCGTAAGTCAATTTTATGATGTGGCCCAAGTGTATTTGTCTGTGTTCTCGATCTTTCCAAATGGTTGCCCCATGGTACAAGCACCATTTGATAATACCATGCAGTGTTATTATCCACCTGCCATTATAGTGAAACAGGCTTTAATTACTTCCTGAGATATTGCAGCTATTAAACGGATGAGGCAAAGGAAGGCACAGCCAATTCTACTCTGACGCCAAAGTCCTTGACCTTTCTTTTCTGCATCTTCATTTCAGAATAACTTTATTTTCCATCCCACCTACCTAGATTTCATTTACTCTCTAAGTCCTAACTTGGGAAGTTTTTTCCAGTCTTTGCTGTGCACTCACCATTCTTCTTTCCCTAAGCTCCTATTATATATTTAGAAAGCCGCTTGCAGTGTATCACTCATTTCTTTCATGTAGTGTTGGCTGAATTCTCAACTACTGGCTTACTTCTTTATGGACAGGCAGTATTCTTAAAGGCAGAAATATGGTTTCCTTCTAAAGAGTCTCGCACTGTATAACCCAATTAGATTTTAAAATAATTTTTATGAGTGATGACACCATACTCTTTTCATGTCCATTGTGGAGACTATTCAGATACCTAAATAGTTAATTATAATTGGTTGATTCAGCCAATTAAAATGAAATATCCTCTAACTCCTGTCACTGTCACTTATTTGGTGTTTGTAATAGCAAATTACAACTCTCAACACTTTGTAAATATTATCTCAACTAATATTCAAAGCAACCTTGAGAGGTATCATTATCTTCAATTATAGAGAAAGAAACGGATGCTCAGAGATAATAAGAGATATTTAACTTGTATAATGTGAAGAGTTGATATACATACTCAAAACCTTGTGAAGGTATTTCCCACATTGAGCTAATACATCCACCATTATTTCATGTATTTAGCATTGTGTGTGTGTGTGCACACGCTAGTTTCCTAGCAAAGTTCAGTTATACAGGGCACTATTACCAACCACTGTCACCATGTTAGGCTTTAGATCTTCAGACTCTATTCCTTTTGTAACTGAAAGTTTATTCCCGTCTACCAGTCTCTCCCTATTTCCCTGACCACCCAGCCTGAGGCAACTCCAGTTCTGCTCTGTTTTTGAGTTTAGCTTCATATACTTATTTTTGGATTTCACATATAAGTGATAGGCACCGTGCCATATTTTTCTTTCCATCTGGCTTGTTTCGTTTTAGCATAATACTTTCCAGATTCATCCATGTCGTTGCAAATGGGAGGATATCCTTCTTTTGTAAGTAGAGCTGAATAATATTTTGTTATACATATAAACCATAATACTTTATCCATTCATCTGTCAATACACATTTAAGGTTTTTCCATATTTTGGCTATTGTGAATAATGCTGCTGTGAATTATTTAAGGTATTTGAGATATCTTTTTGAGATAGATATTTATTTCCTTGGCTATTTACCCAGAAGTAGGGCTGCTGGATTATTTAGTCATTTTATTTTTAATTTTCTTTTTAGTAATCTTCATACTGTTTTCCACAGTGGCTGCACCAGTTTACATTTTCATCAATAGTGCACAGAGCTGCTTTTCCATATCCTTTCCAATATTTCTTATCTCTTATCTTTTTGAGAAAAGATATCCTAACAGGTATGAGGTATATCTCTTTATGGTTTTAAATTGCACTTCCCTCATGATAAATGATGTTGAGCACCTTTTCACATACTTGACCATTCCTATGTATTTTCTCTGAAAAGTGTTTATTCAGTTTTTCTGTCCATTTTTAAATTGGATATTTTTTCTATTGAGTTGTATAAATTATTATATTTATACATTGAATATTAACTTCATCAAATATGTGATTTGTAAACATTTTCCCCTACAACATAAGTCACCTTTTGATTTTGTAGATGGTTTCCTTTGCTGGGCAAATGCTTTTTAGTTTGATGTGGTCCCATTTTATTTTTTCATTGGTTACTTTTGCTTTTGGTGTCAAATCTAAATTATAGATTGCTCTTTAACCTTCATGCTGGAGTTATAAGTGATTTACTCACCAACATTATATTGAATTTAACTATATATTTACTTTTACCAGTGAGTTTTATACTTTCTTATGTTTTCATGTTAGTAATTCATTTCAATTTGAATAACTTTTGTCATTTCTTAAAAGGCAGGTTTAGTGTTACTGGGCTACTATAGATTTTGCTTGTCTTAAAAACTATTTTTCTCTCTTTTAAATCTGAAGGACCACTTTATCAGGTAAAGTATCATTGGTGGAAAGTTTTTATCCTTCAACCCTTTCCGTATGTCTTCCTACTCCCTTCTGGCCTGAAGAATTTCTTCAGAAAAATTGCTAATTGATTTATGGAGTTTTCCTCACACGTAACAAGTTGTTTTTCTCTTTCTAATTTTAAGTTCCTCTCTTTGTCTTTAACATTTAACAATTGCTTATAATGTGTCTTAGTGTGGATCTCTTTGGATTCATTTTGTTTGATACTCTCTGGGCTTTAGGGATCTGGATGTCTGTTTCTTTCTCCAGATTTGGAGGTTTTCAGCCATTATTTCTTTAAATATGCTTTCTGTTCCTTTTTCTTTTCTGCTTCCCAAACCTCTATAATGCATGAATTTGTCTCTTTGATGGTGAATCCCAAGTCCCTTAAGTTGTCTTCACTCTTTTCCAATTCTTTTCAGTGTTTGGTCCTCTGGTTGGATGAATTCCACTGCCCAGTGTGTGCCTTCACTGACCCATTCTTCTACTTGATCTGATTTGCTATTGGCCCCTCTATTTCAATTTTTCACTTTAGTTATTATATTCTTTAGCTCTGATTTATGTTTGGTACCTTATTACATGTTGTATCTCTTTGTTGAAATTCTCACTTTCAGCAAAGGCTATCCTGACCTCAGTGAGCATCATTATATCATTAAACTCTCTATGAAGTAAACATTGATCTCCATTTCATTACGATCAATTTCTTGAGAGTAACCTTTTTCCTTTGTTTGGAACATAGTCCCTTTCTTCATTTTCCTTAACTCTCTGTGATGTCATCTGCATGTTAAATAAAATAGCCTCCTCTTCTAGTCTTAACAGACTGGTCTTTTGTAGGAAATGAGCTTCTATAATTATCCTTGTCCAAGCTGTTGGTTGTCTATATTGTCACTGAGAATGAGTTCAACTCTTCAACTATTTGCCGAATAGAAACACATTTTGATAATTAAGTATCACTGGGCTAAACATTGAAACAATATAAATTATGAGAAGTCATTAACAGACTGGTCTTTTGTAGGAAATGAGCTTCTATAATTATCCTTGTCCAAGCTGTTGGTTGTCTATATTGTCACTGAGAATGAGTTCAACTCTTCAACTATTTGCCGAATAGAAACACATTTTGATAATTAAGTATCACTGGGCTAAACATTGAAACAATATAAATTATGAGAAGTCAAATATGATATAGATATTATTTTAATAGAAATAAGCATTATAGACAGACTATTTTAGGGGTCCAGATTATTATATTCAGAAATAACTACTAAATATCAGAACTCTTCAAAATTACAAGTCCCTCTATTCACACAAAATGTAATAAGAAACAATTGAAATATGATAATTTAAAGTAACAGGATT
>SJYC01103219.1:0-10252 GCA_006408675.1 Madoqua kirkii
CACCATCATTACAGGGATCAAAGACTACTCTGGATCCACATCAGATGTGTATAAGAGACAGGATATACCTATAGCATATTGATAAAAAATTTTAATAATCAAATTGTATCATGAACTTAAAGCCAAGCTTGTATTTTTCTCATGAACAGGGAAACAAACAATAATTTTTAGAATGGCTTTGCCCATTGACATCTAATAGCAAATATATACATTTATAATGAATATTTACAAAATTATGTTTATATAAAAGCTATTTATATGCTTTTTTACATTAAAATATAAGGGTCTTAAATCTCAGATAAAGAAGTACTTCCCTGGTGGCTCAAACAGTAATGAATCCATCTGTAGTCCCTAGGTCAGGAAGATCCCCTGGGGAAGGGAATGGCTGCCCACTCCAGTATTCTTGCCTGGAGAATTCCATGAACAGAGGAGCTTGGCATGCTGCAGTCCATGGGGCCACAGAGTCAGAAATGACTGAGTGACTAACGTTAAATCTCAGATAAAGAGGTACGGTTAGCAAAACCACACAGTTTTCACAGTATTTCATTGTAAAGCCACAAAGCATATGTTCTGTGATAGAAGAAAATGTATATTTTCTATATGTTATTATTTCTATAAATATAAGAAAATTGCCAAATAAGACTTGATATTGGTAGTTGATTAGCTATCAGTAACTGCCAGCAGGAAAAGTACAGCTTTTGTTTTCTTAATCAAAACTCTGTTTCACTTTGTATTTACTTCTGTGGCCTTCAGTAGCTTGTTAAACATGATTATGTCATTCTGTCAAAAAGTCTGACAACATATTCTAGACCATTTTTCAAATATCTTTGTACTGAAATTTTAATAGAGCTTATTTAACAACTCCTTATTAAATTTTCTTCTTCTTTTGAAAGAAATGGAATGAACTACTATTTCAATCATTTCCCTTAATGATTTCAAGATCATTGAGAGTAGAAAATAAGCTTAAAAAAAATTCTGAAGAATTCTGGATGTTTTAGCAGCTGGACACATTGAATATTGAAAAGCAAAGAAACTATTGTCACCCTCAAATACAGAGTGCACAATCCATGTTATCTAATTTGAGCCTAAAGAAATAAAATGCATACTCAATTCAGTAATCTTGCCTACATTACCACTTGTCATAGGCATACCTAAATCTAATGATAGTCATCTTAATACTTTAATATAATTTATACTTCTAATAGCATGCAGGATAATAACACCATCAAAAATAATCATTGGAACATTGCAAAGGGAAACATATGAATATCACTAAATAGGAGCAAGAAATAAATATTTCATAGAGACATTTTTAAAAGTTAACTGGAAATGGAGAAAGAGCAGGATGTAGAGCAAGCATGAAGAAAGGACGCAAGTAATGGAAATAATACAGAAATGTAAGGGATAAATCTGATCGCTAGCAAGGTAAAACTATATTACAGCCAGCATCAGATTTATGAATTAGTTGAAATAGATATGGTTTCAAGGATACTCAGGCAAGGAAAGAATACCAATGTAAAAATTAGTGCACCTATCTTTCTAAGGGATATATGAAAAACAAATGTAAAGGCTTCATTTTTTCCAAGCAAGATAACTCCACAGTGCACTGATCAAATTATATTATAGATTCATTTTTTACCAACAAGCTGTAAGCTACCTGAGTGATTACAGATTTGCTGTTTAGTTGCCAAGTCACACCTGACTCTTTTTGCAACCCCATAGACTGTGGCCTGCCAGGCTCCTCTGTCAATGGGATTTTCCAAGTAAGAATAATGGGATGGGCTGGCATTTTCCTCTCCAGGAGATCTTTCCAACACAAGGATCAAACGTGTGTTTCCTGCATTGCACGAGGATTCTTTATCACTAAGCCACCAGCGAAACCTGATGACATATACAGCCAGTGTCTTAATTACAGTTGCTTCCCCAGTGCCTATTACAGACCTAGGTACCTAGTAGGGACTCAGTATATTTGGTTGAAATTAATGGAAAAAAACCTTAAGAGGAATACTATACTTATAAATTTTTGTGATACCAGATCTTATTAGTATTCCTACTATGCAGAAGTATTTTTCACACAATGGGAAACAGCAGATGATTTAGTAATTTATATATTTGGTAACTATTTCTATGGGGCTTTTATTATCTGTCCTGGTTAGCTTGAGGTCAATAACTTAATTGGGCTTCAAAGAATTTACGATATAGTGCCATCTTATGTTTTCCACAATCCAAAAGAAGACTGTTAGCATTTTCGTTTTTCCTTTTACTTTCAAATGTCTGGGTTTCTGAGATAGAACAAAAAATCTTAAGAATAAACATAGAGTTTTGTATTTTCTATAAATATTAGCTCCACTTTTTCAACTGAAACTAGTTAATAAATTCAAATTGCAGTAATATTAAGAAAGGACAAAAAATCTAATAACAATTCTTAAGTGCCCATTCATAAGTCACTTGTGTCTGGCCTAGTAGGTACTGAACACCATCCCACATACCACGGCTCTGTGGTTTGTGCTCCTGTGATGCAATTATTTTGTAATCACCAAAAGATCCCAAGCCTGCTGCCAACAGAAATGACAAGGCTTGAAGAGCTGCAGGTGATCAATAAAAGAGCCAAGTAGAACAAACAAATGACAACTGGGTTATCCAGGCATCCATAATTGTCATTTATCTAGAAACCGAGAACTCTGCTTGTGAAATGAAATTCTCCAACACACTCTGTGCCCTCTGATGCTTACAAACCCCTCAAGAGAGCTCGAGGTCCTCACATCTCTCCCATCACTTTGTTTTTCACCATCATTACAGGGATCAAAGACTACTCTGGATCCACATCAAGTCTATTGAGCCACAGAAGTGAAGGTTTAAAGTGTCAGGAGAAAGAATTGTAACATTCAACCCAAGTTTACAGAATCTCTCCTTTTGTTTGTGTCTCTTTTTCCAAAGCCAGCTGGTGATTACTTTTTAAAAAATTATATTTGTTTATTAACTTTTGGCTGTGCTGGGTCTTCGTTGATGAGCAGATTTTTGTCTAATTGCAGAGAGTGGAGGTTACTCTCTATTTGTGGTGTGAGGGCTTTTCATAGTGGTGACTTCTCTTGTTGCAGAACATGGGCTTCAGGACATGCAGGCTTGGTAGCTGCTGCTCCCAGAGTCTAGGGCACAGGCTAGATAGTTTTGGCGCATGGGCTTACGTGCTCCAGGGCATGTGGGATCTTCCCAGACCAGGGATACAACCCATGTCTCCTGCACTGGCACGTGGATTCTTCACCAGGAAAGCTCTGGTGAGTACTTTTGACCTGGGTTTTGAAAGGTTGCTACTGTGAGCTGTGTGTTATGCCAGGATGCGTGACCTCCGGAAGAGAGGAGTTTGATCCAGGGTCAGAGATGAGGTTAGACTACTTGGAGCTTTTTGTGTAGCCATGTTTTATTAAAGTATAATAGAAGGAGGGAAAGATTCTGAGATAGACATCAGAAGGGGACAGAAAGAATGCCCCCTTGTTTGTTTTTAGCAAGGCATTTTATGTCTATTAGAAAGAGAGACACCTGGGAGCTGAGGGAGTTTCACCAGGCCCCTCTCCCACAGTATGTATTTTTGAGATAGGATGGCAGAAGGTGTGCCATCCCATGACCTTAAAACAATTGACATGAATACTGTTTTGTTGAGCCATTATCAGCCCAAGGTTTGAGAAAAGAAAAATGTTAGTCTTCAGTTCAGTTCAGTTCAGTTCAGTTCAGTTGCTCAGTTGTGTCCGACTCTTTGTGACCCCATGAATCACAGCACACCAGGCCTCCCTGTCCATCACCAACTCCCGGAGTTCACTCACACTCATGTCCATCGAGTTGGTGATGCCATCCAGCCATCTCATCCACTGTCATCCCCTTTTCCTCCTGCCCACAATCCCTCCCAGTATCAGAGTCTTTTCCAATGAGTCAACTGTTCGCATGAGGTGGCCAAAGTACTGGAGTTTCAGCTTCAGCATCATTCCTTCCAAATAACACCCAGGGCTGATCTCCTTTAGAATGGACTGGTTGGATCTCCTTGCAGTCCAAGGAACTCTCAAGAGTCTTTTCCAACACCACAGTTCAAAAGTATCAACTATTTGGCGCTCAGCCTTTTTCACAGTCCAACTCTCACATCCATACATGACCACAGGAAAAACCATAGCCTTGGCTAGATGGACCTTTGTTGGCAAAGTAATGTCTCTGCTTTTCAATATGCTATCTAGGTTGGTCATAACTTTCCTTCCAAGGAATAAGAGTCTTTTAATTTCATGGCTGCAGTCACCATCTACAGTGATTTTGGAGCCCCTCAAAAATAAAGTCTGACACTGTTTCCACTGTTTCCCCATCTATTTCCCATGAAGTGATGGGGCAAGATGCCATGATCTTCGTTTTCTGAATGTTGAGCTTTAAGCCAATTTTTTCACTCTCCTCTTTAACTTTCATCAAGAGGCTTTTTAGTTCCTCTTCACTTTCTGCCATAAGGGTGGTGTCATCTGCATATCTGAGGCAGAACCATTTTGAAAAAAGGCAAATTCCAAAGGAAACACATAGTTTCATTAACATAGCTTAAAAAAACATTTCCGTAAGAAAAATGCATTGGTTAGATCAAGGCAGAACCTGGTGTCCTCAACACAGAATTAAAAGAATTAATTTTGTGTAGGGAAGATTAAAAAAATGTTGCAATTTATTTCCTCCTGTCACTTGGGACCTCTGGCTTTCCTATGTGTTACCCTCTCAGTTTGACAGTAAAGTAAGGCCTAGGGACTCAGATTTATAGGTATATTCCTTTCTAGAGACAGCTAAAGAATTGTAGGGATTCTCTAGCACAGTTAGACTCCACAAGTTCCCCTGTGGAATTATCAGCATCCTATACTATTGGAATAACTTTACTAATGGGAGCAAGGAAACAGAGCCATGAAACTATGTGAATATAATAGTATTTCATTTTAACCTACTGATCACTTTGGGGGGTACTATTTTACATTATGCTCTTAGTGGTTGTCCTGGAAATTAAAATTACTATCTTAATTTAACAGTCTAGTTTGGACCAATACCATTTTAATGTCAGTTGTATATGAAAATGTTGTTATTCCATTCATCATCTTTTGTTCTATTGTTCTCAAGCAAACTATATCTATATCCATTCTGTGCCCATCAGCACACATTTATAATTTTTAGATGATGCATTTTACTTTTAAGTCTGATAGAAAAAAATAAGAATTATAAACAAAGTTATATTTATACTACATTTTGTATGCACCTATATTTTTATCTCTAATGGTGCCCCTTATTACTTTATCTGTGTTTTCTTGGGGAAAATGTTTTCCATACTAGGTTAGGTATTCAAGAATGTCTTTGGGCGTCTTTCAGGGATCATCAGGGAAGTCAAATAATGACAGTTTTGGAGGAATAAGACTCTCAAAAAAGACCCAACCCCATTCTGTCTCCCCTGGTGGCTGTCAGGCTAAGGATGACTTTCATTGAGATTATAGACTACAGGTTACAGGGCTGGAGATTGGAAATTGGTATTAGGCACATCAAAATACCACAAAGCTTGCCGTTGCTACCAAGATTTAGCAATTTTTCTTGAATCACTCCTTCCTAGATCCTTGTTACTCTCTGGTTAACTTACAGAGTTGTTAAAAATTGATTCTAACATTTTCTTTCTGCCAATTTTATCACTGCTTTTATGGAGAAAAGAATTTTTGGAGGCTCTTACTCTGCCATTTTTTGCTGACATCTGGTTGAGTGTTTTAAATATTTATTTTTAGAGTGGGAGAAAATCTGTCACATTTTATATTATTGATGTTTGTTTATTCCTTCCTCATTTACTTGATTTATTCTGTGCTAGTAAACTTGAACAGACAACAAAGTAGGTTAAACCAAAATTAAAACATGAAAAAGAAAATTGAGAATATTTTGGACTTTGAATTTGGCGTATGTTTTGGGTAAACACCGTTGAAATATTGTTTTGATTATTTCAGAGGTTTGGAGGGATTGTAGCCAGTATTTATTCTTATTGACAATGGGAGATTTACACCTGGTCTCATTCATCCTGGATGGTTGTATAATATTGTACAGCTTGTGAAGTGGCCCCCTGTTTTCTGGTCAGTATCTCTCTGATCTCTTTCAAGGAAAGTAACAGCTCTGCTGATTAACAGGAGTCAGGTTCATTGTGTCTTCAGCGATGATCAGCTTTCCCTAACAGGGTAGCTTTTCAAAAAGAACAGTGCCAGATCCCAGCACACAGCGATTATAATTCATTTAGTCTCAGGTGGAACCTTGATGTTATTTTCACTGTTCTCACAAGCAGCTATATTGTCAGAAGTTGTGTTAAACAAATAAAAAGTTTCCTCTAAGGACTTCTCTCACCCACCCCCAAATACAAACAGTTAAATGAGTGGTAATAATCTTAGATCAAGATCTTGACTGTTTCTTAGGTTCTGATGTTGAGGATAAGTTGTCAGCAATTTTTAGAAGGTTCAGCATGAATTGATTGAAACATATTATCATAGATTTTTAGGTAGAACCTGTCTCATTTTTTGGTCTGTTCTCATTCCTTTCCGTAAAGTTCAAATAATAAGATCCAAAAAATTAATATTGGATCTCAGTTTAGGAGAAGATGCAGCAAAGGAGGCTATTTGACATGTTTTACGTCTGATTCTTAGATTGATCAGTGCCTTGGCAAGACAAATTTTTGTCACTTCATATGATTCAACCAAGATCATCAGGGCTAAGATGTTTTCAGTGGCACCTCAGCAAGTAAGGGCTAAATGGTCAGCCACATGGTCTGTCCATTTCCATGCCTCAGTGATCTTGTGAGACCTTGCGCTCTGCTATTCGCAACAGCATTGGCTTACTCAGGATCCTGGGCACTGGCTCTCTCTCAAGTTTTCTTGCTGAAGATTTCCACTAAAATGAACAAGAAAAAGCTGAGCTTTCTTTGAAAATTCTAGACTGAATGTAATGATAGTACTCTCTGACTGACTCTTCTATGAGGAAATGACTTCCAATATAGCTGTCAGTTCTCTGGTGCCAAAGACCATAAGGAACACACCTGTGTCAAAGTTATGTTTACTGATTCCTTGTCACAAGGCATACTGCACACCCTGGGGAACTGAGGGATGTTTCAATAGAAGGAAGCTAGAAAAACGTTTTAGAATTCAGGTTTGGGGTAGGTGATTTTCAAGAGCATACAAAGAAATAGGACTTTAGACATCCCTGGTGGTCCAGTGGTTATGCCTCTGCTTTCCAATGCAGGGGATACGAGTTTGATCCCTGGCTGGAGAACTAAGATCCTACATGCCACATGGTGTGGGCAAAAAAAAAAGTTTTTAATTTAAAAAAAGAAGTAGGACTTTGCTCTGAACTGGATGTTGTCTGAAAGCAGAGATAATTCTATAGTTGAGTCTTTTAATAATTCTTATTTAGAAGATGTGGGCAGGGGGAGGCGCAGAGTGAAATGAATGCTTCTATTGATTTTTGTAAAGCTGCAGTCATTTATATTAGCCAGAGTAAGGGGTTCATTTGATCATTTTAGGAGTTTTGCACTGTCCTTTCTTTACTTTGTGTTTAGATCTGATTATGGCAAAGTGGTCTTAAGTTTGCCATGATTCTTCTCAGTTGCTGGTTATCCTTATCTGATGCTGGTGCTCTGTGAACATGCTCATATTGTACAGGAGAAAAACTAAGATCATCTGCAGGTAGCTGATCATCTGCAGGTCAGGCCAGCTGGTAGCAACACCTAGAGCTGAGAGTGTCAGGCTAGCTCCCAGATGTCACCAGCTGCTTTGCTCTTTCTCCTGGAATTTATATCCAAATATGCCACAAGACTAAATCTATCTTTGTCAGGTGTTGATACACCTTTTTAGCATCTTGTTTACCATTGACATTTATTACGTCCAAATACCTCTATGAGGCAAGACTTCCTACTATTAACACAGATAAATCATTTCTCTCATTATTGGCATTTTATATTCTGATTGATGATTTTTCTATGTTTACAATGTTGAATCCTAATCTTGATAAAGACTTTCTCATGCCAGACACGTTACCACATATTTTTCATCTGTCTCATTCTTGCTACCTAGCCAAATATAAACTTTTCTGGTTGTAGGCTGTCTTCTTAATTTATTTTTATGTTGTCCAGATACTTTACTTTTTCCTCTATGCTTTTCCTCAAAGACTTCTTAATAATATTCTTTCATATATTTAAGCTCATCTCAAGGTGTTCCTGCAAACTTAAATATATCTTGACAGATTTAGGGCTCTCCTATGAGGAATATTGATTCTTCCTGGTTCCCTTTGGAAGTGAAAAGTATTTTTGTCCCCATTTCTCAAATCTTTCCATGTTTTTTAATACCCTCATTCCACAAAACATTTTCTTGGTTTCATATGAAATTCTAGTCTTGTAAAGAGCATACCTCTATTGTAGATATTCTTTTTGTCAGTTGTATTTGATTATATTTGTGATGGCACTGAGATGCAGTCTTAATAAATTGATATAAGTTAAAATGATCACTGAACTAGCTTGTGGGGAACTAATACATATTTCTTTTTGTTTGAGAAAGAGAGAAATTATCACTAATTAGGAAGAGGAGGAGGATATTAAGAAAAAGAGAGATCTAATAATGACATCAAAGATTTTAGAGCACAGGTTAGAAAGTTGGTCCTCCTTTATAGGAAGAGTAGAGAAATTTTAAGAGCAATCAGGTTCAGAATTCACTCATGTGTGTGTGATGCTGTAACCCTTTCCTTAGTCTATAACTTTGGTAAATCATTTATACAGTCTGAAATAGATATAATTCAAAGCAAAGGAACTGCGGTTGACAAGTATAATGTTTATAAAGTTAAACGTTACTCTGACATGAATATTTAGTTACTGGGAGTCAATGATTTCCTTAATTTAGTAAGAAGGTAACTGTAAAATAGTTAAGCTGGTTCTATAAAAGTTTGACAAATGGAGCTTTTAGTAGTCTTTTAGGCAAAATGATATTGAAAATAACTTATCAATGGATACAAAAATGGGTACTGTTCTACAAAATGTAGTAGTTGAAATACTATTTTATACTGGTCAGAAATCTACAGGTTCTGATCTGAGCCTTAATCAATAACAAACATTTAATCAAACATTGATATACTCCTCTAGAATATTAAACTTTGGTAGTTCTTTCAGAATATGCTTCAGGAATACACATATATACCATTATCCTGTTGCTCTATTTCCAAATTTTGGATAATGTTTCTTAATAGCAAAGTGTCAGTTTGTTCAAGGTAACATAGGAAACAAGTGCACAGCTCACACAAGACTTGCGCCAATATTATCTTCTTCTCTGTTGGCTCTCAATAGCAGATTGCCAAATAGAACGATGCTAAATAAAAAGACAGATTTTTAAACGAATATTTTAATTAAATGTAAAGAAAAGTATTTTTTAAAATTGCAAGATAGAAATGTCATTAAATTGCAGGTTGCAATAAAGTATAGAATTAGATGAAGTCCAGATAGCAATGTACATAGACTTTCTATCGTACTCTTCAGTAAGTTTAATTATCTCCAAATTTCCTCAATCTTTTTTAAGTGGTTGCTGCATGTATGCTGTTCTTTGCTTCTAACTGCCAGCACTCTGAGCGTGCATCAGTTTAGACTTGGATAAGATAATGCCATGACCTCCTGATGGACATTCTTTGTTATCATCACCTGCCAGTTCATCCTGAATTGCAAGTCACAAAGGCAGATTTCAGGATGCTATTTCCATGCTCCCAGCTGCCTGTGGCTTCTTGTTTCATATCGAGTGCTGTCCAAGCTTCTCATCCAAAAACTCAAGCCTTGTCCCTCCAGCACTCTCTTAAAACCCAGCAGTTACTACCTAGATTGTATGCACTTTTTTTTGCCCCAAGAGAGGCAGGTTCCCTCCCCATCTACTGTTTCCTTCTGACTGATTTCCTTTTCTGCTGATCCATCCTTCAACAGAAATGCCTCTTCCCTCCTCTTTACTTAACCAGATCACTTATAACAGTTATGTCACATAAAGCCATACTTCTTTTATGAAGCCTCCCCTGACAATTTCAAATCATAATGCTTCTTTTCATTTATCAAATCACAGGATATTAAAACCAAAGTAGTCACAGAATTCTTGTCACCCCTCTTGACATTTTAATATGAAAACAAAGAACCACAGTGGTTGTAATTAGTCATCTAACTTGTTAGAGATTAAAATTAGCCTTATATCTCCAGTTCATGGGTTTCCCTAATATC